>CAJNDV010029624.1:7867-29549 GCA_905221635.1 Symbiodinium sp. CCMP2456 | reverse complement strand
GAGGGAGGGAGGGAGGGAGAGGGAATCCATGAGCCACACTGAGTTCATCCCTCTAGGCCGCCCCGTTCACCGGTGCAGATGATCCGGGTTCTGTGAGCAGCCGCATTGCCACCAGCTTCACGAAGACGGCACGCCTCACTTGGAAACCCTTCGGCGTTCCTGCCAGGCAGGGCTTGGGTTGGATTGCACTTCAGCCCAAGGGGCTTTCCCCTTAATCGTGCAGGTCATTGCGCTGGTTGCCACCAGAGTGCCAGTACACCCTCGTGGAGATTGGCGTTGATTTCTCCAAGAACTTTGCAACCATCCTGGACGGCTCGCCGATGGACGAAGAGATACGAGAAGCACAGATCAGCCGATTCAAGTTTTTCGAAGTGTTGCACCGATATCACCACTACCTGGAAACTATTCCAACCTCATACTTCGCGCCATTCAGTCAAGCTTGGACAGACAACATCTTGCGGCTGCTTGGGCAGAGCTTGGGTGATCTTCCAAAGCCGAGCGATCTGATGGATGAGATGTGGCAGGAAGTTCTGCAGGAGTACCATGGTGCACTCAGAAAAGTGGTTGCCGAACATGCTCTGAGTGAGCAGCTTCGGCAAAGGACGGGAGTGCTGTTTGTGCCCAATCCAGTTCCCTTGTGGGGCACACGGCCCTTCATCGGCATTGAAGGTACAGCCGGTGGCCTGCCTGAGAATTGGGAAAGTATAGCAAACGCCATCAAGGAGGCAACAGATATTCCCCCTTGCAGCGCTGCATCGCTCCGGCTCCTGGATCTCTGGTTTTGCAAGTACCACCACCTGCGCTTGGTGGATTTGCCCGAGCCTGGAAGCCCACTCTTGGACCTGCAGTCCTTTTGTCGAGCCCAGGCTCACAAGATGCAGCATGTTCGAGAGTGTTTGGAAACAGAGTGGCTTCTGGAAGCAATGGAGATCTTGGAGCACAGCCAGGACACATTCCCTTTCACCTTGCTGAGCATCCAGTTGCGGAGCGTGGTGGATCAGAGCATCGAAGCTTTCGTGAGCTTCTTCGACCGTTTTGGCTGCCGAGAGAATGAGGCTTTTCTTTGGGTCGGGCTCGAAGCCGATGGCCCGGAGATCAAGTTTACAACTTCCTTAGAGGAGGTAGAGATTTGCCTGCTGCAAGTCTTCAAGAACTTTGTGGTGAGTCTGAACGACCTTAGGCTCCCGGCACGCTACAATGAGCAGAACTCTGTCAAGCTTTGGAACGTTTCCCTTGAAGAGACTTATGTACAGCAGGCAGGGGAGAGGGTCGCACTGACGATGCGGAAGAATTTGGCGGCCCTTATTGAGGCACTGGCACCTTTTGATGCTTTTAAGCATCTTCTGGTCGAGGATGCGAGAATCAAGAAGCTCTCGGAGGACTCTGTAGCGTTTGATAAGACCTATAGAAGTAGATGCGTAGGTTTGGTTTGAAATCCTAGAGCTGTATTCGAGCCTGAGCTTCGCCCTCCGTCGCTCTCTCCGGAGGACTCCTTGACGCAGGAGCACGTCATGCACGAGGTGAAGACTCTACGAGCAACTCAGGCGACTATCCGTGCACACAGCCTCGAAGAGATTTATTTGCCAATGGTGTCAATCCATTGCTCTGAGATCAACGAGACACTGTGTTGTAAAGCGGAGGACGCCATACATATCCTCATGGAGGCCGTTTTGCGAAACCTCTTGTCAAGGAACGAGCAACTTTGCAAAAGTTTCGAGATGGTCGTGAACCAGATGGTAAAAAAGCCGACAAGCGAGATGGAGCTGGTCGACCTGGAGATGTATGTGGAAGAATTTCGGGCTTCTGGACTCTTTGAGCTCTTGAAGGAGTTCGATAGTATCCGCGAGTGGCTGTCCTTCCTCTTCCGCTGCGAAAACGAGCTACTCCTCACCTTGCTGCAAGAGCGGCATTTCCAGGTCATTTATGACTCAGCCATCTGGGTAAGTTCCATCAACGAGAGAGTTTGCGAACGCGAGGTCAACTTGAAGCGAGAGCGCGAAGCTCTCGAAAGCAAGTTCAAGGAGCAGCGGAACAAATTCTTGGAGGACCTGGAAGGATACAATGCGCAAGTGGAGCAGTTCAAGGACTGTGGAAATCTGCGGCAGGTCGACGAATATCTAGAGCGAATTCAAGCATTAAAAACAAACTTCAGCAAGGCCCATATTGAGGCTGAAAAGCTGAATGCCAAAGAGAGGCGTTTTGGCTGGGAAGTACGGAGTCCTTTCGAGCAGCTGAAGCGTGGCGAACAGGCCCTTGAGCCTTACCATTCGCTCTGGACTCTGGCGTACAACATGGATCGCAGTATGAGAGCTTGGCTCAAAGGCCCCCTTTTCAGTTTGGATCCTGCAAAGGTTGAAGTCGAAGTTCGGGGAATGAGAAAGGAGGCCGCGCGAATGCGAGAGGTGTTTCTTGCTGGCGGTGGCCGTGTCTACCCTGACGAGATGGCCTTAAATATTCAGTTGAAGACAGCTGATGATGACGAGGATCACAACGACAAGGTGCTGCCTATGCCGGTGCTGGTGGCTCAGCAGCTTAGTTCGCAAGCTGCTGTCATGCACGACAGTCACCTTAAGCTGCTCTATTCATTGTGCAACCGGTGCCTGCAAGCTCGCCACTGGGAGCAGATTTCCAGCATCATCGGCTTTCCCCTGGAACCGGACAACAGCTTCACGCTGACCAAGGCTATTGAAATGGAGCTTGGCGACTACACGGAGGAGCTGCAAGAGTTGAGCGATGGAGCAACCAAGGAACATGCGATAGAGCTCGGAATGGACACCATGGAGGAAGAATGGCGAGGTCTTCGGTTTGATCTTGAGCCCAGCAATGGAACCTTCGTTGTCTCGAAGAGATGCTTGGAGGAGCTGCAAGCTGTGGTGAGAGATCATCAGTCGCGAACCGGAGAGATGTTGAGATCATCGCATGTTCAGGCTCTCTTGCCAAGGCTACAGGATTGGGAGGAGTGGCTAGGCCGCATGTTCGGAATTTTGGAGCGCTTGGTCGTGCTGCAGACTTTGTGGAAGCACTTGGAGCCGTTCTTTACCGGCAGAGACATCTACCGGCAAATGCCGGCCGAGATCCAAACATTCCGTAGAGTTGACAAATTCTGGCGGCAGTTGCTACAGGTCGTCTCACAGCAGTCACTGGCAGGAGATATCTCCCGGATACCGAACTTGACAGAGCAGTTGCAAGATGCATGTACCAAGCTTGAAAACATCAAGCAAGGTTTGCAGGAAGATGCACCTTGGGCATGCGACCCACCAGAATCATAGTTGCCTTGTAAGTTTGACGCTTAGACGGGCAAGTGTCGCAAGTCTCACCACTCAGCTCTGACAAGCCCATCATCCCTGCATTGGGAAAGCCAGGGCTTTCGGAGGCGTCGCAAAAGGCTTCTGTGCAACTTGCAGAGGCTCTTGTGTTGAGTGCCGGGTTACGAGCACCATGCAGCTGAGGTGATCGGCAGTATCGATCTGCCACAAGCGGTGTAGGATTATTGAACTTGATCCCTTCCAAACTTTTCCTGTTGTCAGGGCGATCCCAGCAGCGGATTCGATGAGTTGCATGTGGGTGGCTTGGAATGTAATCAGAGATCGCGGGGCACTCCTCGCTTGCACGATGTGGGTACCGGCAGACTCCGCCTGCCTTGCACTCCTTCAATTTCCAACCTGCATTCGCTATTGGCTCGCAGCTAGCACTGGCGAGACGCCCAGTGTCAGCAGAGCCGGCCGGTTGCGGCAGCGGGTTTGTATGATTGTTACACTTTGTTTGACCTGCGGGAGCACCAAAAGGGGCTTCGGGAGTCATTTGCACGTGGAGCTTCTTCGGCATATCTCGCTGGCAGAAAACCAAGACCGCCCGATACCGCCAGTATTCATGTCTGTCCGAAAACATCTGAGGATGGCATTACCAACTCCAGTTGCGAGGGCTTTCGACTAGAGGCCGGACTTGCGAGGATCACGCGGAGCTGGGGTTGTCTTCGGCTCATGTCTTGTCGTCAAGTGGCAGGGCTTCGATGGGCGACCGCCTGCGTTGGAATCCATGGACTGGCTTTGCAACTTACAATGCTCATTCCGTTCCGGGGGTCGGCTCTCGCTCGTGTCGCTCGTGCTGCTTGCGCTGGAAGGGTGGAGCTTGGCAGATCTTGGCAGGACCCCTTGCTTGACATTGGGATGACTGGCAACGCCAAGATGGCCAAGAAGGCGGTTTGTGCGGCAATCTTCCTGTGCCGAGAACAGGGCACATCACTCGCTTGAAAGTTGTCCTAAGTCCTAAGTATTCACTATTTCAACGACTCCGACACGCAGGCCCTTCGTGTGATGCTCCAGCGAATGACAGCAGCACAGGGCCCGAGCTTGATGAAGCTGCAAGTATCTTATCACACACCCCCTGAGTTTCCTCAGCTCTTCAAGACTGCATCTTCTGGCGCCGAGTGTTGAATGCAGCTTCGGTCGACGGCTTGTTGACGATGTTCGTGCGACTTGTTGATTCCCACCCGCCGTCGAGGAACACCGATGCTGGAAGTAGCAACAGCCGATACATGCACAGCCTCGTCGCAAATGCGAGAGCTTCCTCCAAACAGCAAACAGGAGCTCGCGAAGCCGCGAGAGCTCGAGGGGCCTGGCTAGCCCCGTCAGCCTGGGAGAAGAAGGGCAAGAGAGGGAGTCTGAGAGCGAGAGAGAGTGAAATATCGCTGTGCTCCCAGCCACAGTGAAGCGGACCGAGTTTGGGGGGGCCTGTCAATTCAGATTCCAAGGCCACAGGCAGGTGAAGTGTTCGCTTCTAGCATAGCACGCCTTGCCTCATGGCGAAGCTTGTTATGTCAAGAGAGCCAAGATGCTTTGGAGAAATTGCCAGATGATTCTCCGGGCAGTCACGCACCTTATGCCATTTACGCCAGAACGGCGTGTTGCTATGACAGCTTCCGTGCAAATGCAGCACGTCCATGTAAGGACGCCTCGTCCGAAACAGTCTCTCTGTGAACCACTTTCTCTAGGGTTTCGTGCAAGTGAGAATCGGAAGCTCCCAGTGATGGTCTCTTTGGGACCCAGGCTGTGTGTCTGGGTACGTCTCAGACTTCCTCGCACCGCCAAGGCTGAAATGCTGGTGCATTTTTGGGATGTGCACCAGGAGCCAGTTGCCAGGTGCCCAGATCGTCATTTTGTTCACGAGGCTCCATGATGCATGGAGCCATTGACGATGGGTATGCGGGTTGCACAGGACATCGACGATGCCAGTTTGGACCACCAGCTGTGCACGACCGAGGCCCGAGAAAGCTGCCCTTCCTAGTTTTCCCAGTGGGTGGCGTCTTATCTACTGGTACAGCAACTTGGGCGACGTTCGTATGGCAAAATCCTTTTGCGTAAGGTAGCCGAGCTGGTCGCCCACGAGGTAGTTCGTCAGCTTGCCGGACTGTCTGTCGCGCTCGACACTCGAGAAGTCGTGTCAGAAAATCAGAGAAACCTTGGTCCTGCCCCGAGGTGCAGGCGATCACCAGTGCCACAGAAGTGGCTGGAGCCTTTTCGATAGACCTTCCAAGCAAAGCTGAGATCATTTTTTGCCCCCAGGATCGGTAGCTCTGTTGGCCTCGGCTTCGACTGCGGCCGCTTGCCTTGTCGGTCAACAGGGGAAGCACAGGCCTCAATGCGCCCCTCACAGAGCGGACGGGAGCGGACGGGGACTTCTGTGCCAAGGAGGAAGTCCGAAGATCAACACAAGTCCACACCTTTGCTGGGTGCCAAGCACTGATGCGCCAGACCAGGCTACTTCAGGGTTTGTGAATCGCGTATCCATGGGATTGGCTCAAGGTTTCTTGGGCAGGATCCTTTTGCTGGATTGTGGATGGGTAAGTCTTGTGAGAGTCTGAGCATTCGAGCTTTCAACATCGAGGACTGGGGACGTTCTGAACTCAACACTATGGACAAGCACATGCTTCTGAGTGAGAAGGCTTGGGCAGTCTTTTGGCATGGGTTGTTCCAACATTTTTTCAGCTTCTCATGCACACTACTTACCTTATTCAGACCTGCACTGGCGCAGCATACTGTCAGGACCAGCATGACAGAGGTGAGTTCTGGAGATACTACATGGGAGGCGTTGCCACGTCCTCAGAAGGCCAAGAAAATGGCTTCAGATTTTGGCTCTCCGTTCGCTCTTTTCTGATTCTTGTTTGCTCCCGTCTGGGCCTCTGGTGGGTTCCATCCTGTCCTGTCCCCCCATCCAGCAAGACCCCAAAGGCGGCATCCCGCCACTAAGGTTTGCAGTTGTTGGCATTCTGCTACAGTACTGTAGCAGTATGCACCTGGCTACGGGCGCGGGGATGCGCACCGCAGGCGACGGTACTAGATGTTGTTTCTCCCTCTCTCTCGCTCTCTCCTTCTCTCTCCCCCCTCTTTCTTTCTTTCTTTCTTTCTGTCTCTCTCTGTCTTCCATCCTCGCGATTCGCTCGCTCTCGCGTGTAATGTGTGTGTGGGGGGAGCACTCGTGGTCGATGCTCTCCATAGTGCCCGAAGGCATCCGAAGGCTGTGGGGGGGGCACAGAGTAGTGAGCAGGCCCTCACACCAAAGCATTCTCACCTGCTTTGGCTTCCTTAACAGGCACGGTTCGTGTCTTCACGTGATGTCTTTGATGTGTTCGCCTTCGATAACATTGTGACTTCGCCCTAGCCCTAACGCTCGAAGTAGGTTGGAGCTTGTGTTTTGGCACGTCTCATGTTGCGAAACTCTGAAGACAACCACAGCATCGGAAGCGTGTCACGTGTCCTCAAGTGAAGACTTCCGTTGAGATGATGTGTCACCAGAACCGTGTCCAGTAGAGTACTACCATCGACACGCACCACCATTCACCGCGAGCTGCATCTCAGCATGGATCTGTGAAGACAGACCTGCAGACCTACCTCTCCACGAACTTCGCTCGTGTGATGCCGGTGTTGTACGGTGATCTCGAAACGAGTTCTACGTTAAAGTGCTGCTGGTCAGGACCACGACATGTCCGGACCGAGGGTGGATGTCGGAGTTCTTTCAGGCTTTTGGTGAGCGAGCCGCACCGTTGAACGAGGGTCGTATACACTTGGCATGTCAGCACTTGTGAATGGCAGAGCTGTGAGTGTGAGTGTGTGTGTGTGTAGAGCACCAGGCCCGCGGCCCCCTCGAAAAGAAATTAGTTTTCACATACGTTTGATTGAAAACAGTAAACACCTGCATGCTCCGTGTTCAGTATCGTTTCTTCCAGGGCCGTGGTGAACACATGCACGAGTTGGCAGTCACGATCGACTCGACTTTGCTCGTACGTGTTGTAAGACAGGTGTCTTTTGATAGAAATTGAACTGTTCGGCAAATGGTCCACCTTCAGCGGTGTTTCGCAGGGGATCTTTCTTGGGCACCCCAAGTGATTCTGAGCCAGATGGGACTGGGATGTAGCGAGCAGCATGCCACAAGGAGGGACAACGCAGACCGAAAGTTGCAGATCTTGCCCCAACGCCGGAAGCCGCTTAAAACTTGAGGGGGGGCACCACTTAATGCATAAGGAGGGAGAGTTTAGGTGCTCAGAGTGACGCGAGACTTGTTTTGGTATCTGCCAGCTTGCAAGATGAGCTAAGGATCGACTCGCGTGGGAAGCGGCAAGAGCTTACAAGCACAGGTTTAGCTGCACCACGAGGCTGCCCATTGCAACGCTTTCTTGCACGCTTCCGTATTCGGAAGGCGATCTTTCATGGATGTCCCTGTTCACTCAAATTCAAACCAAGCCCATTGCAACACTTTCTTGCACGCTTCCGTATTCGGAGGGCAATCTTTCATGGATGTCGCTGTTCACTCAATTCAAGCAATCTTCCATCGTTTCCTACACCAGCCCCTTCAGCTGCTGGGACACTGTCTCTCCTGCTTGTCAGGTGGTCGATCATCACTTTCAAGCTCTGCGACTTTGACTCAATGCCGCTGTCTAAGAGCTCGGCTCGCGTTGTGGCAATTAAAGAAGAGGTTGCCTTTTGGAGCGAGACAAATAAAAGGTCGTACACTCCCGTCTTGCCCGACCATGTTCATACATGCGGCCTCTGCAGATTGACAGACATTAGACAAGGCGCCCGGCAGTCCCGTCGAAGCACGCTCGTGATGTGAAAAGCAACCACAAACCAAAGTGATCCAAGTAGTGGAAGGGGCGCACAGGTGTCGTGTGTGTTGTGCTAGTGTCAAATGGGCGGCACTGGACTGACCAGCTGCTCGCTTCTCCGTGCCACCTACGAAGGCTAGCAGAAACAGGTGGAAGCCCGCAGCATCCCCTAGCCGCCCTAGCCTGCGCAGCAGTTGGCGAAAGGTCGAAGCTGGGAAGTGCCTGGACACGCCTTACAGTAGATGCCTTACATCGCCAGGTCTGAGAACGATTTCATTGGCAGACTGACGGTGCCAGTCGAGGTCCAGCTTTGCCCATGCATTACGTCGCAAGTCCAAACCCTCTGAAATCTGACGAGCACCAGGAAACTCCAGAGACGACAGCAGATCTGAGCACAAAGGACGGCAACCATGCCAGAAGCCAAGTCGTTGTTCACTGTCAGCAGCCGCGTGGGCAAGACATTGACAGCTGGAGGTGGTTGGAGATTATGGCTTCCGTGGCTCAGCGACTCTGACGTATGCGATAACCTGGAGGCCTCACGCTCCGTAAATGTTGCGCGAGAGTCCAAGATGGAACCGTTTGATGGTCTGGAACGTCCAGGCCATATCCTCGCACATCCAGGCTGATCGGTTCGTGGAGAGTGCATCTCAAACGAGCTGCTTGTCCTCATATTCAGTGTGCGAATGTCCGCTTGAATTTGCTGGGCGGCTGATATGGGAAGCAGCTTGAAGGAGGGATCAGCAATTGGAGGGCGCATGCTCTCTTTTTGTTGAAGGAGGGGTTTGCGCTCCAGCCGGGAGGCTTCTGCATTCTGAATGACTCTGGAGCTTCGGGTTTGCCACGGAAGGTTTTTTGGCTCGGTTGCATGCGATGCCAGCGAGAACTGCCGAACTCTGGAAATTAGTTACGAAACAAAAACCAGCACCCGCCGTCCCGCATCTTGAGCAGACGCACAGATTGAGCATTGGAACCGCCACCGTGGCCACGTTACTGCATCGCGGCAGGATTCTTGAAACAGCACCACAGCTGAGGCACAGCATCTCCCAAGACAGGACAAGATGCAGCTGAGGACTTCCGCAAAAGATTCACGACAGCATGGAATGGGAAGACTGTCCAGAACACTGAAACCACCTAAGAACCGAGTGATGGCGCTTGCCTGTTCCTCATGGCCTTGAGTGAGTTGATGCATGTTGAGGCCCTTAGGCCCGCAGTGGCGTCCGGTGCACAGGAAAGGGATCTTCTTGAAGGACAAGCTCGGCCTTGCTCCAGCATATGCAGTACTGTCAAACAGTCTTTGCATCTCTGCTTCGGATGGCCTTCATGGAATGCCATGGCGCCTGGCAAGCCCCGGGTTCAATTCCGGGTTATGGAGGGCGCGGAGGCGGGCTGAGGCTTCACGCTTGGGCGATTGCTGCGGAAGCACTCCTTTTCTGGTAGATAAGATATGGCAGGATCTTAAGAATCTTAGGGGTTGAGGCTGCTGCACTGTCAGAATCAGACGCACGGAAACGGGGTCGCTTGCACGAAGCTTGGTCACATGCAGACCGGACCGGCGGTTCCTTTGTCAGGTTTTCCCGTCTTTGTTTGCCCATCGCTTTCCCAGTCTGCATCTTCTCCCTTTGATGCTACGTATATGAAAGCACACCTGGCTGTGGTTTGGGTTGTTCCTGGAGCGGGGCATCAGGCATCTATGTTGCAGAATCCAAGTGGAAGCCTCCTGAGCGAAGCACCTCTGTGCTTGCACTGTCTACGTGCAAGGCTGCCAACAAAGCTTTAAAAGGAGCATGGGACTCTCGGGTGTGTAGTGAGTGTAGAGCCCATGCCATGCGTGCTGTTCAGGCCCTGGGGCTTCGGGCTTTGCGGCGGGAGTTCGGGCAGTGCCTTGTCTATTCCAGACGTTTTAAATTCCCTGAATCTTAGATCCGGCGTGTTCGCATTAGCAATTGTCCAAGCGGAGTCCCGATCCTGCTGTTTCGCTGTGCCTTCAAGCAAAAAGTCTACAAAATAGCTTGCCCATTTTGCCTGCAACCCGTGCAACGACACTACGATACTCGCGTCGTTGACTTATGTTTGCAGCACCCCCATCTCTGAGGTATGGAGAACTGGTCTGTGCACTCCTGCGTGTCGATTCTGCTCGGCTGCCCATCCAAGTGGAGATCGAATTCGCCAGCTCCAAAGATACCCTCCGCGTCAAGAGCTGGACAGGCACAGCGGCAGAATGCACGCCGATAATTTCTTGATGGGCCACGCATGAGTAGCTTGAACGTTGCATGGGCGCAACTAGAGAATTGTTCTTCCGCGAAAGCCCTGCTCAGGTGAAGGCAGCCATCTGCCTTTGTACAAGCCAGAAGGCCTCGTTGATGCCTTTCGCCGCGATGCGGACGCTTCATTTCTCTGCTATGCCGTCCCATGACTCGAGTGTTTTCTCATTCATGCGTAGCCGGAAGCGGAGCCGTTTTGAATTAGAGTTTCTCGCTACAGTGGCGTATCTAAGACTATTGAGAGGCAGCCGCAGCAAGCGACAGGATGACCCATGTAAGGATAACTTTGACAAGAAAGTGAACAGCTTCCGGGACTTGGCCCACTTCTCTCAGTACGTGACGGTTTCCTGGCGGTCCATCAGTCTATAAGGAATTGGCATGCTATCGCCCAGGCTAATACCAGCAACATGGTCACCAAGGACTGGTGTTCGGCAAGCCTGAAGACCTGTTCTCTGTGTTGGTCACCGACTCGAGGTCCGAAGGATCGCTCGATGAGGCGATGGGCATCTTTGCACGTGGCCCGTGCTTCTGTCAGGGGTCTTTGCTCAGATGGAGTGCTGCCAAAAGGCAGATCAAGAAAGGGTTATAAGTCACCTTGGTCGCATTCATGTATTGAGTGCGGAATCCTGAGAACCTCCTTGATCCCTTGACGAGCTTCAGTGTTGGTGAGTTGGTGTTGCTCTGTTGTCGGCCGAGGCAAGCTTATGACTGAGCTGTACGGCACCAAGAGGCTGTCGGTCTCGTCCGTGACGGGTGGTGACTACCACGGCGTCAGCGTGACTTAGCGGCTAGTGCTCGCCAGTACTGGAAGCCGTGCTTGGATCTCCATATATCTCCGGTGTCGATACAGCCAAGGAGAAATCGTACAGAGTGGACTGGTCTGTCGTGGCATCAGAAGCTGCAGTTGCTGGGATTGAGTGCCTTGGCGCAGCTGGTAAGCGAAACGACCCTTATTCGTCCACCTGCTACCATGTAGCAAGTCCCAGGCACCGCGAAGCCGAAAAACTCAAAAAGATCGAAAAGGCCGCCAGGAAAGCTGCCAGGCGAATAACTCGACTTTCACGACCACAAGTCAAGCCAGGCACCATTAGCACGGCCATTGCTGTCTAAGCTAGGGAGAAGAAGAAGTCCAAGAAGGACAAGAAAGACAAGAAGCAGAAGAAAAAGAAGGCTTTCAATGAAGTGCCATGGCCGCCCAATCAGAGCATCAGCGTCAGGATAAGAAGAAGGACAAGAAAGCCAAGGCCTCTTCCAAGACCAAGCACAAGTCTTCTGAGGAGATGCCGAAGGCGGCTTCATCCGGACTTTAGCAGACCTGTGCATTGCAGTTCGTGATGTTCGTGCAGGTGCCCATTCCACCGCCGCCGGCACCTCCGCCGAAGGACATGCGTCGTGCTACCGGTAACATGGGTTTGGGCATGTGCACGTTTGCACGTGTTCATGTTTGTGCTGGTTGGCTTCCCTTCGAGAGCTTCCACCCCGTGGCTAGGAGGAAGAGGTGGACATTCCCGATGGTGCCAAGTTTGCCTGGGAAGATTCAAGTTCATCTTCAAAAAGCTCCTCCCCAGTGTCACGGCGAGCAAGCCAACCAAGACAATGTGCCGCAGCGCTTGGAATCAAATGCAGATGCAGGTGAAGCAGCAAGAGAAGAAGCAGAAGACTGTCAAGGCACGAAATCTTGGGAAGAACAGCCAGCCAAAATGTTTCACACTTGGTTCTACAAGCAAACGATGCAGAGCGGTGTCTCTGTTGGGCTGTAGGCCAGGGAGTCCGGCCGGGGGGAGCGAAAAGAGACTAGTGACTAGAAAAGGGTCCACCGGCCCAACAGGTGTAAAGCCTGGAGTTCGTTTAGTGGGTGGCCTTTCAGTGCTTGAGCCACGACCCCTCAGCTCCAAGGCCCAGAAGTCCATGCGGCCGCATAGAGAGACGGTCCTGCAGCGTTTGGAGTGCTAGGCAGCTGCAAAGATGGCTCTATTGACTTCGGATGCATCGTCTTCGAGCTCATGCTGAGAGAGTGATGGAGTGCAGTGCGACTCGACGACGGCTGAGTTGACAAAAAGGATGCTTGCTCTTTCCTGGAAAGCAAGAACTGCTCGGGAGACATGACCAAAAGCAGACTTGCGAGCAGCAATGACCAAAAAAAGACTTGTGAGCAGCAGGCAGCAACACTTCCAGCCTACAGTTCCCACCTCTTCCCGCACCAGGACGACTTCGGACCCAATGTGCGAAATCACCGCTCCTCAGCGGCAGAAATGCAAGCTGCAGCCTACGGGGCCTAAATTCCTGGAAGATCAAAGTACTGAGGCCTGTGCCGAGACCGCCACAGGGCTGCTGTGCCATCGCCAAGTCAGCAGTGTTAAGGTTCGGCCACAGCCTTGGCAAGTGTCACGGGGTCTTCGGTGCCACGTTAGCACAGTGTTAGCACCCGCAGCTCTGCTCCGCAATGCACCGGCATGTGCACCCGCTGCTGATATGTATATCATGGCCACAACCGGCAGACGTGCGAAATCGGGTGGTTCATCGATGCCTTATGACTCATGACCTTACACATAGGACATTGCCAGCGGATGGTGAAGAACGTCACCGAAACCTGAATCCTGTTGCTCACACGCTGGCCGTACCTGCCATACCCACGCAGAACGTAGCCGACTCAGGAACTTGGATCCAGAATGGGAGGAGTTTTTCGACTTGCCGATCGCAGCTGAGCCTGACAACCTGGAAGCCTGGAGCTCAATTAGGTCCTATTGTGTCCCGCAGGTCGTCAGTGAAGGGGACACAAACTCCACATTCTTGCCGTCATGACGGCAAGAGTTCACGGTGTGCTTCCAGGAGTAGAGTCTACTGAGTAGAGGTGGTAGGTATCTCTGCACTGTCTCGATGGGTTTCTGCTGGATTCGATGGTTTGCAGCGGAGTGTGGGAAGCAAAGGGCAGGGGTTGCAGCCCGTGGCAGGCAGCGTTGGAGGCTGCAGCTGCCGGTCTGGCTTCGGGATCAGTGCGAAACTCAGTCAACCCAGACGCATCACCTGGAGTCCCCGAGTTCGTTCCCCAGGGTTCGGCAAAATATTGCTATTGCAGGAGTGCCAATACTTGCTTTGGGGCTGCGGCTGGGGTGATTTGAGTCACGTGCAGCGGATGTCGCTGGGGCCTGTGCACCGATTGATTGCCGGTTGCCCCCTGCTCATTCCTAATACCGTGCCTTGCAGCAAGTCGCAGGTCTTTTCTCACACTGTTTTGCCGCGTGCCGCGAGTCTTCTTCAACGCTCTTAGTAATGTCGTCTTTCGCGGAGTTTCGCAGCTCGTTGTCTGCATCCTTTGTGCTGTGACAGGGTTTCCCTCCATCCAGTAGCCAGTATGCCTTATGCTGCCGTACTTTGTATATGTCCGAGATGCCCGAAGAGTTTCCTGAAACGGGCAGGTTGTCGACATCTTCCCGTGCTTCTGCCACCCTTCGACAGCTGTCAACTCGTGGCAAGAGCTGGGAGTCACCACGGCCAGGCCAGAAAAGATGCCACTCTGGCAGAAGGCCAGAGCGTTCTTTGCATTGCGTTTTCAAGCCATCAGATTCTGGGAGATAGTTTCGTCAGCACCGGCCCCATTTTCAAGGAGGGGCTCGTCCCCCGACTCTCTGGATCCAAGACTCCATCAAGGCGCGAAGCCCGACAATGAGCGCCCAAGCAGCGGATTGAGAAGCTGAGCGCAGGTGGTCGTCTTGGACAGAAGCGAATTCAGACACCGAAGCCTTGGAGAAAGGGATTGACAGCTGGAGGCACCCACAGCTAAAGGGCTGTGTGTAACAAGTTCTTCCGCCATGTGTTGAAGGTGGTGCTGACAATGCGGTGTCTCATGTCTCAACGCAGGTCACGCTTGGACGTCGCCAGCGCAACTGTAGACGTGTGCTTCTGAGATCTTTGAGAATGCCAGTGTATCTTTCCCACTGTATCGTATCCCGGGCTTCGCATCTGCGCAAGCCGTAGGACCGTAGGATCCAGGCTCGGCGAATCGCTCAGTTCCGCTTGTTGTTGCGTTAGTGCTAGTTTGTTGAAGTTTTGTGCGTGGGTTACTTTCTCCGTTTGTGTGGTGTTGGTCGGCCGGCCTGGGGGTATTTGGTGCGCCTAGAAACGGGCGAGTTTAGACTTTCGTCGACATGGTCGCAGCATGTGGGGACCCGGCGAAGTAGGCGAGCAATCACATGTCACATCAGTGGCTTCGTGCGTGCCCACACAACGCATGTCAACTTGGACCAAACTCAGCAGCGAGATGCTTGTGCGCAGAAATGTCGGGTGTCAGGGTCGCGTGCTGCTTGTGCATCAACAAGCCAACAGTTCGTGTGCATCTTCTAGATTGGATTCAAACTTTGCCGCTGTGTCACTAGGCATGCTTGATCGGCTGGACTCAAAGTGCTCAGGTCACACCCAGCCAGCGGTCGGCAGAGCCAATCGAGGAGCAACTTCCAGACTGCAGTGTGTCTACTGTCCATGTGTGTTGGCTTACATGCTCTTCGATTTGCGTGGAGCCCTGTGTACCACTTCAGGCGAGGGGACTCCCCTAAGCCCGAAGCTGAAGCGCTGCATCCAGCAAGTCACTGCAAGAGGCGTTTATGCATGTTGAGCGTGGCCAGGAGGATACAATGCGGGCAGTGCAGCGTCAGGTTACGCTGGAAACTGCACAGACTATGCAGACCACCCAGCATCTTGGCCGCAGCTTGCTGGGCACATTCAAGGGACATGAATTGGTGGAATGGGAGCCATGCGCTGCAACCAAGTACCCGGTAGCGGCGATGTCCCGTAGGATGGGGTCGAGTGAGCCAGGACAGTCCCCGGAGTAGATCCCTTGTGGGAGATATCAGCGTGACTAAGTTCATTCATTCATATGCATGGCGTGCCATGCCGGAAGACTTTTCAAGGACTTCGGGTGGCATTCAGGGTTGGGGGTAGGCCGGGCCGGTGCAGGGCCTGATTTCTCCCAGGCTGGAAGAAGAGGACAAGAAATGGGTGGCTCCTTGGTAGCAGATAAATGCAGCAGGACCGATGACCGACCTGGACGATGAATGGTGCCCCAGGTCAGGATCATCTCGGAGGAGGAGCGTGAGCACTGCACTCATCGGCTTCTAAGACTTGGGCTTCGGCTGAATCTTGAGAGCTTGTTGCCACATCGGCTCCCTTCCAGTTCCTTCGAGGCGACAACAGTCTGGCCGGGTCATCGTGCCTCAGGCCGCAGCCTTCTTGATCAACCTGTCCCATTGAAGCAGCTCGCGATTTGCCAGGCTTCAGATGATGATGTAGGCATGCTGGACACCTAGAGCATATCTGTGCGCAGCCCGCAACATCCACCCAGATTCAGCCAAGTTTTGTTTTTCGAGTGGTAGTGCCCCGAAGCAGAGCCATGCTTTGCTACAAGCCTTGCCTCTGAGGGGAACTCGGCTCGAGGTGGTCCCGGCTGAGTAGCTCACGACATTCCGTCCGTCGATTTGAGACAATACATGCATCCAGAAAGCTTCTTGATTCCATGGCCAAGAGTCCAGCTAAACAGCCAAGCGCACATGCCGAAAAGCATGCCTTTGAGCTTTGGCAGTCACAGTACATGTTGGAGGTGGTACGGCGAAATGATGCCTGCAGCTACATCACTGCGGCAGCCTCAGCATGGAGCGTTTGCCGTCCGGCAGCCAGGCAGCAGCAGTGCCTGAGGAATTGAAACCCGATGCATTGCACAGAGACGTGCGCGGCACCCGACCTTTCCATCCGCGGCAGATGAGCACAAATGCGTTACACGTCCTGACCCGAAGCGACGCGGCGAAGCTTCGAAATGCTGAGGTTTGAAGCCCAAGACACTCAGCCAATGTGTTGGAGCTTCTCGAGTTGTGCCACGTGCTTGACGTGAGCACCCAGGCAGCAAAGCCTTTACCGGTGCGTGCAACACTGCTAACCGCGCCGGTCGAGATACTGAGCCAGTTTCGGTGGTTGGACTGTTTAGGCTGATGGTTTAGCAACCTGCCAAGGACAAGAAGTGAAACCATCCTGGTTTTCAATTACGAAAAATTCCCATGAAATTGGAAAGTGAAGCCAAGACCAGGAGCGAAGAAAGCGGAATACCAACAGCACGGCTTCAAGAATTTTTGGAGCTTTCCAATTTCAGATCACCTGGCCACAAGCGCCAAAGAACTCGGACATGAAAGGACCACCTTGAGCCGTGGAATGCCCTGGGACCCCAGGAGCCCCGGCAATGGCTCCTGCCGCTGCTGCTGTCAGATGTTTAGCTTAGACAGGGCTCGGTCTTGCCTGATCACCGCTCCATGTCTGCATCTTGCGTGTCTCCCTTCCATGGCAGCCTGCCTTGCTCTCCTCTAAATGGCGAAATGGTTAATATTGTGTTATGCCACACCCCGCGTTGTCCTCCTGATGATTTGAGCTCCCCTCGCGATGCAAACAACGGCCCGACCTGCACAGGAAGTAAGGGTGTAACATGAGTGGCATTCTTAAAATATATGGATTGCGTGTGCTGTTCGGCAAGGGGAGGTATTGTGCGCCGCCTAAGCCACACCACGTCACTCACATAATTCAGCTCTTCAGATTTTGTCGGCCTTTCGGCCATTAGTAGAACACAGAAAATGCCAGTTCCAGCGTGAACAGTATTTGCCTGGCCTGATACATGACTGATACATGTGTGCAAGCTTGGCAGCTTTTGCGCTCTCTTGAAGCAGCTACCCGATGGCACGCGACAGCATATAGCCCGCACCGGTAGTTTTGGATGTGGGCTGTCACCAATGCTCTTGGTCCCCGCCACTGGTACTAAGTAACGCCAACGCGCTCTCATCTAAACACTGCTCGGAAGTGCATACACTTGCAATTGGTCACTTAGGGTCGGGAGTTTGGGGTTGACCACCTCTGTCTTACTCACCTCGTTGGTGTTGCAATTCTGTCCATGACGAGCAGTGCTTGTCCTTGGATGTTTTGACGATTTCCCAATGCTGCGGATCATCGCGATTTGCAAAGCCCTCGCCTAGAAGAAACAGCGTGGCCTCAAGGCTCGCTTAGATACAGATGTTTGCAACCTCGACGCTAGCCCACGAAGCCAACCTCTGGGAGCACCCCCTCAGAAACTTGAGCCCCGCGGCTCCAGGGTTACCTTGCCGAACAAGCCCATCGTGCTCACACCCACAAGCGGCTGGACCCATGGTGGGCGCATGGCGTGACACCAACCAACTAACCCCGGCTTTCCGCCCCATAATCTCTGGGTGCCCGTCAAAACCATTTCAATCACAATGTAGGAGGCAAAAACAACCCCTGTACATAGGCAAGGACACGGCAGTCACAGCTTAAAGAGGGCTTCTCCACGATCACACCATACCACAGAATCCCCGCAGAATTGCCATGTCCTGTAACCTCCGGCGTGTGTCTGTAATTACGCACTCGAGATTGTTCATCCTACCTGTCGCACCTGCTGTGGCGAATTGCACGTCGATCCTGACATAGCTGCGGCAATTCTGTTCAACCTCTTTTCATTGCTGTCGGTTAAGAGGTAACCAACATCCAAGCCCGGACGGTAGCAGCGGCTGGTTCACACAATGATTCATCGAATTGCTTGCCTGCACTTTCATGGTAATCCTCATTTTTTCAGCAATGTCTCAGTCTAGTCCGATGCATTGCTTCGTTTTGCTTTTTCGCATAGGGGATATTCATCTTCACGACTTCCCGCAGATTCGAGTCTGCAAAGCAGAATCAGATCTGTTGACGATCGGAGCACGGAGTGCAGAAATCAGGATGTACTTGACTCACTTGACGTTGGATTTCGACTTGGTGCCTCGAGGCTGAACCCCAGCACGCATTCCTCTGTTGACTTTGCTGGTCGTTTTCCGGCTCGAGCGTGTGCCAAACAGGGCACCACACTTGCCACAGCCTCGGCCTCCTACACGTCACTCCCATCGCTGCGCACCCTGCCCACGGCCATCTGTCCTGAGCTATCTTCGACGTCTAAGGTCTGCTCGGCTACAGCGCCATGCCAGGCTTTCCAGACTCAATTTGCTACTCAGTGCCTGGGTTCAACCAAGGTGCATCCCAGCAGGGGCTGGTGCACTTGGAAACTTCGACGTGTGACTCTTTTGGCTATACCGATTGAAGCCACTGAGGAAAAGTATTCCGACCAGCAATTTGAGTATCGCCACGTCCTCCTCCCGAAGGACCGTGACTGGATCGTTGAACATGATGCCAAGAATTCGAGAAATTCTTTGATGGTTGCTCTCACGTGCTGCTATCTGCAACGCTCCGCCGACACGGCCAGATTATATTGCTGTGACTGGCCATGAAATTCCAGCATCTTGTGACACAGCTGCGGCATTGGCACTTGATGTGAGGACGTGGCAGCGAGGCTCGTGCACCTAACGCAAGGTGGCCAGCGGCTTCTGGAGGTACTCTAGCCGTAGCACTCGCGCAGTGAGGGTGGAATTCCAGCGCTTGCACTCCATCAAACCACCTTATGGAATTATAATGGGGTCGTACACTTGCTTTCATGGATTGAAATTCGGGCTGGCACTGGCTTGTGTCCCAAGACTGTCTGTCTTTGCAGCAATGGCGCACAGATGCCTTGCTGCATTACGAGGAGCAAGAGTGGCGCAGTCTCGGCGTGCAAGGGAGCAGAGGACAGCTGATGCGACAGAGTGTACTTCCATGGAATCGAAGTGCGGCGGCCAGTCTCTAATCTTTTGGAGGATGGGTTCACTATGAGTTTCACAAACCCGAGATGCACGACCTCCCGGCGAGATTGAAAGCAGGGGGCAATGTGTATGAGGCATCTACACACACTGCGGTTTGCATCATGCATCATAGTCGTCCTGCATTCCACACGGTTCTGACCATCTATTTGTTTTGCCGCTTGATGGCTTTTTAGCTAGGTGTTGCTGCTGCGACGGCCATTGCCGATGCCAGGCCCCACTTTTGCCAGACGCATCTTCGACATCGGAACTTGACAGTACTCGCCACTACGGATCGCAGGTATCCCGGCGGCGGAGCCTGCGTAGCACTACAGCTTGGCTTCGCGCAGGCAGGAAAGCGGAGTTTGCACTCGTCTCACTGTGTCTTATTGTGTCTTGTGCGGAGTGTCATCATCTTCAGGGATGCTGCTGGAACTGGCTATGTTTTTTACATTGCACTTCGTGCCAATTCCTCGAAGATGAGGCCGGGACCCTCTCAATGCAAACTCTGAGAAGGTGAGACGTGCCATAAGCTCAGATGCAACCGAGTGCCAGGCTGGCCCATGAATCATGCCGAGATGATCTGGCAGTCTGGCACGCCGAGTAACTTTCCATACTGTTCACACAAAGTGCCGGGCTCAACCTTTCAGCATGATGAGGTTAAATTTGGCTGTCAAGCTTTTGCTTGGCTGGGCCACCAGTGGCAACTTCACTTTGGCAAGGTATGCTGTAGTTATACGAAGCGAGGCATCCTGAACTGCATTACGAAGTTGTACGTGTGTGGCGCCGTGTTCTGTTTTTTGATCGGGCTTTGGGTCTTCACTAAGCCTTAAGCAGTCCAACAGTCCTTGAGTCAGCGATGCAGAGGAAAATATTCAAAGCCCGAGCTCTCAGCATGGAGCAGTACGTGGCAAGTGACCACACGCATGCTGCTCGTAGTTCTGGTAGACTCTGAGACAATGACCATTCAGTCGAAATGCTTCGGCTGCCGCCATGGCGGGGAAAAATGTCCAAGATTCGGTTTTGAGTTGCGTTCAAGCATTGTTCCATATTTTATTCTATTTGCACGTGAACAAATTCGGAGGGTGTGATATGGTAAATACATATTTTGTTTGTGCATATATGTTTATATGTGTATACAACTCAACGATGGTGTAGAGAGTAAACACTTAACGCCCACAGCAGGAGACAAAAAGAACCAGCCAAGACAGAACCGGGGTTCTGGAGGTATAAATTGCACGTCTTCCGACATTGCAAAGATCACTGGGCTGGGTGCTTTCTCCGAACACTCCTAACGCTGCAAGCTAAACCGGGAAATCCAAGTTTAACAAAATTTCGGGCCTGCGACTAGTACCAATCCAAGTACCAAGCATGCCAGGGCAACGGGATTTGCGCAAAGTCCGCCTGCGGAGGAGCCGACGCCGAGAACTGTGGATTAGACATGGAGACAGCGTGCTCCGATATGCAAAGCTCCCTCTACTGTATTTGATTCTCAAGCTCTGTCTCTGTGTGTCTGTCTGTCTCTCTGTCTGTGTGTCTCCATGTGTGGGGATGCAAGACTTTGCCTTAACTTTTGCCATTGCTGTACGTGCATCCTGTGCTGTGCTGCGACGCAACTTGTCGGCTTCAAGTTGCAACCTCGCTGCTGCGGTTTTAGTGTTTGAAGGCATGGCGGAGATGCGCGGCAGCCGGCATTCAGCCCACCATGAGTCCACCATGGAGACAATTTTGCTGTGATTCTCGTTGCAGGTGTTGATGGTCCCCGGCCTTTCCGGTAGCTTTTACTGGGCATGTGGGGCCATTGCATTCTCGCAGACAGCTGGGCTCCCAGCTGTGGATGGCTGCTGCCCCCCGGCTTTCGTGGGAAGAAATCGCACGCCCGAACCCCGGTGACGCTGCCTCGCTCTTCACATCTGGCATGACAGCTAATCTGTGGACACCATCAAGCATTCCCTTTGCTCAGCCAAGCGCGTGATCCCCGCTCAAACTGAGGTCAGTAGGGAGTCCAGGGATCACGATGCTGCGCTCTCAAGAAGCTACTGTAAGCGTGACATGGCTCGGCCTCGGGCCTGCCGCTTTGGGACATCCAAAAGATGTGGACACGCTTCCGTCAGGCTTCCGCCGGCTCTCGAGGTGCGACGGTTCTCAATCCCCAGCCGAACACGTCTTCGTTGCCTTTGTTTGCTCCGTTTTGGAAGTGTGGAAGTTTGGGTAGCTGGCAGGGCACCCTCGCAGGCTCGTGGCCAAGCTGTGCAGGCCCGGGGAGGCGTGATCAGGACAGGACAGATTCAAAGCATCTCAAAGCAGCGTGCGTCGATATACATCGCGTTCCAAATGTTCCAATTAGAGCCGCAAGCATGAAGTCAAACATGAAAGTCTTGTGGACGTGGACACAGACGTAGGACACGGCCAGTGGCTTTCCCAGCAGAAAGCGAGCTGCATCGCAAGAGCACCGGGCCTCGGTGGCAGCGGTCCTGGAGCTAACTTTAAGGTTGAGGTTTTTTAAGTTTGGGGGCCTTGCATAGATGCTCTTGTTCCCATTTACTGTAAGACCAGGCACGAATCTCGAAGCATGAAGAGGCACTCCAACAAAAGCTATCCGAAACCTCAACCCCCCACACCCCTGAACCTTCCACCGT
>CAJNDV010029613.1:41846-55074 GCA_905221635.1 Symbiodinium sp. CCMP2456 | reverse complement strand
TTCCTGCCACATATATATATATATACGTAAGTTGCACGTATTTATATACCTTGTATTGTTTATTGAGCAGGTTTTTTGGTTTTATGCCTCATATCTCCCTCTGTATATATATATATATATGCACACACACATTTTTCATAAAGACGCTAAAACTTCAACCTTAGCCTGACACAGGACATGTGCTTTACGACAGCTCTTTGCTGCTTCTGACGACTGCGTATTCGATAAGCATACGCCCTAGCCGGAAGGCGGACTGATTCCTACGGTGAGGGGCACAGTAAGGGTTTAAGGCTTTCGGGGTTCAGGGTGCATGTTGTAGGGTATTGGGGTGAAGCTCTAGTACAATCACAGCTGATAGAAGGATTAAACATGTGTTTGAGGCGTCCGGCAACTAGCCAGGAGAGGTTCGGGTTCAGTGTTTAGGGTTCGAGGGGAGGGCCTCCTGAAAGCACGCCTCTTGTTTCTAAGATCATGCTCCAGACTGTAGCAGAGTAAAATGTATTGGCTAACATCTTGGCGAAGATGCTAGCCCCAAACCCATAAACCCTAAACACTTGGCAAACCTCTTGGGGCACTTGTCAAACTTTTCTGGCAGCGCATAAACCTTCTGCAGAATCGGCCCTTATGCAGCCAAGTCTTAACCCAAGCCCTAAACGGCCCTAAACCCTGCAACACTCTTCTAAAACTTATGCAGCGAAGTCGCGCCTTCCGGAATTCCAACTGTAACTTGAAATACGCTAGCTGCTCACCAAAGATGTGCAGGGAGAGCAGCAAAGGTGGAGCCGGGGATAAATGAGGAGTCTGGAAAAGGCCTCAGCGACTTTAGAGCTTTAGGGCTTTCGGGTGCAGGGTTCAGGGCTCGGTGTTGAATTTGGGGTTTTTCGATATGAGCCCTGCGACCCGCAGCCTCAAACCCTACAAATCTCAAGCCCTCGCCCCAAGCCATACGGCCCCTCTCACCTATGGCTCTGCGACGCGTGGGGGAAAAAGTCCGCCGCAAGTGTGCTGAACCGGGGTGCAACTGAAACGGAAGGGACAGGCGAGGCGTCTGAGTTAAAACCCGGTACCTGTAAGCCTGAAGACTAAGAAATTCTGAACCATGCACCCAGTCGACCTCATTCTCTAGATCGCGAATCCTGCAACCTAAGCCCCCTGAATGGTCCTTGAGTTTTGTTTGCAAAAGTTTGTAGATGTACCGTTACACGCCAAGCCCCACAAGTCCTGCGATCGTTGACCTTAAACCCCAAACCCCACGCCCTCCCAAACCCTAAAACCAAATCCCTGAACCCTAAACCTCAAACCTAAAACCAAATCCCTGAACCCTAAACCTTAAACCTAAAACCAAAACCAAGAACCCTAAACCTTAAACCTAAAACCAAAACCAAGAACCCTAAACCCTAAAAGTCAAGCAGCCAGAGCCTCCCCTGACCCGACCCGAGCCTCGAAGCGTGCCGAGATCAAGATGTTGGTCTTGGACGAGGCGGATGAGATGCTCAATCGTGGCTTCAAGGAGCAGGCCCTGAGCAGTGATGGAGTTCCTGACATCCATTCGGGCTCTGAAGGCTCAAGATTTTAAGGCTTCAGCTTGGGCTTAGGACTCGGGG
Organism: Symbiodinium sp. CCMP2456; assembly: GCA_905221635.1. Lineage (NCBI taxonomy): Eukaryota > Dinophyceae > Suessiales > Symbiodiniaceae > Symbiodinium > Symbiodinium sp. CCMP2456. The sequence continues at coordinate 53,470 of CAJNDV010029613.1, read as the reverse complement.
TGCAGGGTCTGTTCATCCAATTCTAAGCCTTTGCTTTGGTTTGGCAATTAGGCCACGAATTAAATTTTATGTGAGACTCTAAAGCGTGCTGACGCAGAGCCTGAGCTTATGTGGCACAGAGGAAGACACGAGCGCATCTCACGAATCGAAGCCAGCAGCTGCCAGCAAACACGGAACTGCACGAAGCTATGAAAACACGTTAGTTTACAGCTTGTGCAGAATCCAGAAAGCTACGAAGCTGCTCGCCGGGGGCACTGCAATGATCAGCAGCCAAACGCGAAGCATGCCACAAACGCCAGCAACTGAAAGCAAGTTCTTGTTGTTTGGCGATTTCGATGTAAGGCTTGTGGTTGCGATCGTTCAGTCTACGAGACTGTCAACCCCCAGGCATCGAAAACCCGAATCCGCGAACTTTGCGGACCTTAGCATTGAGCCGATGGCCCTCCGACACCCTAAACCCTACACCCTACAACTGACTGAATCCTAGAGTACTAGCCCCTACAACCGGCGACTACCATTGCAAAGAATCCACATTCTTCGTGTGCAGGAATGGCAGCTTCAGCTTTCAGGGTCGTGAAGGGTGTGTACAGTGGACCTGGACGTGAGCAGCTCATGTGGAGAGTTTCAAGCGGGTTGATCATAGTTGGTTAGCAATAATATTTATCATCTTCCCGGTTATTACTATAGAACAGCATGCCACAAAACCCGTTCTTAATTCTTAAGGACCTAAGGCCCCTATATCAGTGTGTGCGTGTGTGGCTACAAAGAAGATGCAAACCCTGAAGTCTTCAAGGCACCAAGAATTGTACAACCACCTCCCATCCCTGCTCTATTGACGAGATTAACATTTAGAACGGCGTGTGTCTCACACCGGCCAGGTTTATGACATCTACCGATATCTTCCGCCGTCCACTCAGGCCATTCTGCGCATAGAAGAAACTGTCTTTTGCCTCAAAGGTGTTCATGCAAGTCTCGGTGTCCCTAGCTCAAAGCTTTCCGTGCGGCGTGCGGCCTGATAGCATTCCGGGAGAGCCCGCATTCCTGTATACTGCTTAGGGTTTAGGTTTGTCACGGTCAGGTCTTCTTGGAGGTGCTGCCTCAAAGGTATTATATACGACCAGTCCTTTTGGCGTGCAATTGGTTGGAAGCCCGCATTTAATGATACCAACCTTGCATGGATGGCGAACGATAATGAGTAGGCAACATCAGCACTGAGCCTACCGCTGCGCGACAGTTCGCAAGGTTCATGGATGAAACTGTTCGGCTCAATCTCAGTCACGAGTGGCGTGCATTATAGGTAGGTAGGGTCTTGGGACAGGTTCAAGTATAATGAAGTAGACACCATAGCGGGGAAGCTTGACATGTGCATCATCGATCGGACACCCTAGAACCCCGAACCCCGAAACGCTATAACCGGTCAACCAACAGTGTTGACAGTCCTTGAACGCAGCGAAACTTTCGCTGAGTTGAGAAACAGACCCTGAACAACTACTTCTGAGCCTGCGTCTTTCACCATAAACTACAGTAACTACAGCACCAAGGATCCCCAACAAGCTAAAGCCCAAGCCCAGAACCCCCAGGCATAGCTCATGATCCAGTGTCTGAGATGTTGCTACAGAATTGATTTGAGTTGTGGGTGTAGGAGGGAACTTGGCTGGGGTTACTACAGTAGTGCATGATAACTTAAAGCCAAGTTGCTTGCTAGAGTTATACGGATTACTACATGTTGCGATTAGGGTACCTTCAATGAGTGGCTGCACCTTAAACCCATGAACCTCTAAACTCCTGAACCTTGACCGTTCCCATTTTGTCAAACATGCGACACCCCTGAACCCTGAACCCCCCCCCAGACCGAAAACTCCATCACCCCGAACTCCTTACAACAAGATTCGCCTTTGGGAGGTCGTCTTGGTGTCGGCGACCATGCCACACGAAGTCCTCGAGATGACCCACAAGCATCTCGTCTTTCGGTTTTAGTTCTGCGAGATCTCCCTGCAGGGTTCAGGGGTGTCGTGGCCTATCTACCTGTGACGGTCCGTCTATATGTCGATATATCGATCTAATTATTTATCTGTCTACCTGTCTCTTTGCCTACCTATCTCTCTCGCACACTCTCTCCCTCTGTCTCTTTCCGTCTGATTCAATACAGATGCCAGCCCTTGTGTTTTTTGTATGTATTCATGCCGTGTGCCTGGACATAGTGCTTTATTTATCAAGCTTTTGTTCGCTGAGCAAATAACTAAATATGTAACTGTACATATATATATATAAACACTATATATATATATATATGCACGCGTGTGTTTATGAAAGGGAGCATATAGAGGTAGGTATGGCTCATGGGAAAGAAACTTCTGAACTATACCCCGCGAGTTGCTAGTTTCGCCGAGCAGTGGACCGTTGGCACCCGATGTCGGGATTAGGAAGGCACGAACTATCTGCCCGAAGCATACCTCGTATCGTACTGGGAAACGTACCCGAAGGCACCATCGTTGACACCAGTTCCCATGTCAATGCTGACATGCACTGCAGTGTGTCGTACTCCTAAACCCTAAACCCTACACCCTAGAACCCTAAAGCCTAAACCCTATGTCACATGTTGACCCGGTTGGTGGCCTCTCGGCTCTTCGGGTCGCAGAGAAGCCCTGAGCCTTGAATTCACAGAAAGGCCCTTCACCCCACTCGTTTGTGATTTAGGGTTTAAGAGGTTCAGGAGGTTTATGGTTTACATAGGGTTTAAGGGTTTAGTGTTTGGTTATATAAACCCGCCCGGCCCTTCAGGTTCATGAACAATCCTTTCCGAGCCGGGTGCCCGGTCTCGCCATGTTGGAGCTTCAATCAAAGCAGTGCAGGGTCGAATCCTGTTCTTGCATGGTCTTGAACCAGGAATATCAAGCCCTGAACCCTAAACTCTACAATCTTTGAGGAGTTTGCATATTCGGATGATAGGGCTGACGGGACTTTCCAGCCATCCCCAGGAGACTTTAGCCCTCAGTCCAAACCCTAGGCCCCGAACCCCAAACCCAAAGCTCCAATTTACAGACTTCGTGCGCCCAAGCCGTTCCAGCTGGATGCTCCGAGTCGGGCCTAGTCTGCGCTTGTCGGGTCATCATCGAGGTTTTCTGTCTTTAGGATAGCGTATGCCCTACCACTTCCGCGACGACCACAGGGCACTGATACAGTCAAAACTTGTCTATAATGACAGTTCAGTGGTATGGATGTCGAGACTAAGATTCCAAATGTCCTTGAGGAAAGCTGCTGATGCCCACCGTCCTCAAACTCCGTGATCCTTGCGCGAAACCCCCGACCCTATAGACTCCATCAACTCTAAACTTTAAACGCTATACCTAAACTCCAGAATCCTCCAGAATCCCACACCCTAAACCTAATCTACTCAACCTCAAACCCTCAACACTCCTCAACCAAAGCCTCAAAGAGGTCCTAGTGAAGCGCGATGAGCTGACTCTCGAGGGTATCAAGCAGCGGGGAAGCCCAAGGGGTGTGTACAACAGAGGGCCTAGGGATTAGGGTTTAGGGTTTAGGGTTTAGGGTTGATTACGGTTTTGGGATTTGTCAAAGGATTTAGTTGCGGTATGGTGCTGAGGAACCGTTCAGGACTTGTACCCTAACTGCTCAGGCTTCATTACACGTAGGTCTGTACGGTTTTGAGGCCCCGTATATAAGTAGGGAAGATTGCATACTCAGACGTCTATATTGATAGGACGTTCTCCTAGCTTTCTTGTAGTATGGATCCCCAGAGAATCGTTCGTAGGGTTGCGTGTGCAGTCTTGGTGCCGGGCTTAGGATTGAGATGCCCTCAAACTATAGCCCTGAACCCTGAACCTCTAACCGCTTCCCAGCGAATCTCGAACCCGGAACCCCCGGCACCATACTTCCTTTACGTGTTTAGGGTGTCGGGTTCCGCCGAGGCTCTAAACTCAACATTGCGTCTTGCGCAAGAGGTTTTGGAGCTTTTGGGAGCAGATGTGTGTTGTGGAAGTGGCTTCTTCTAAAGATTAATTGCAGGACATTCTCTCTGTATTACGTGGTGTTGCCATAGCAGTTTGAAGAAGCCATAATATTGCTTTGCATTAGGGCTGCCCACTTGAAATAGCCCCAATCCCTAAACGCTCCCTTCACCCCTAAGCTTTAAACCGGAAGGCACAGAGAAGGTATTCCATGTCTAGAATGCTTCAGGGCTGAAGGATTCAAACCTTTGGGGTTTTAGAGTTGGGCTTACTGAATTTTTAAATGATCAATACAACAAGCTCCTTCTAGTCGTAGTCCTTACATGTTGCTATGATGAATGCACCGATGGCTGGGCTACCTGGTTGACGGGTTTCGTTTTCTTTGGCCCACACGGCCGTAGGAGTGGAACGATTAGTATCCTGTTATGCATGTTACATAATCACATCGTCGTATCGTCGCTGTATAGTTGTACTATATTGTTCATGTTATACACGGAAAGCCCGAATCCCTCAACCCTAGTCTACTTGTTCACGGAATCGGAATCGAAGGCTGAAGCCCGTATCTGGAAACAAACTGTAATACTAGAAATGCGGACCACTGAATAACAAGTCCCCCTTCCTTGAGGGCATAGAGGGATCGGTCTTACAATCCCCTTTCAGGTACCGGGGTTCAGGAATTAATCAGGGAGCTCAAAGCCCCAAGCTTTAAGTCGACCGGCGGCAAGTCTTGAACACTTACTCTTAGCCACTCCCCGCAAGCAACCCTAAACTCTCCAATTCCTAAGCCCGAAAAGCCCCAAACCTTAAGCCCCTAACCCAAGATGCTCTTAGAATCGTTTTAATGCTTGTATGGAGCTCTCTTGTAACCCGGTATACAGCCTTTTGCAGACAATCCTGAGCCCCGAACCCCGAGAACAAAGCCGCTAACACCTGGAATCATTCATAGATTTTCGTGTGTGTTGCACGCGGTTGTATGCGAGCTTATTTCATGACGTCCTGGAGTCCAGACTAGACTTGCGAACACGCAGCGTCTGCTGTATGGGATTTTGTTGATTGGGCTGAATGAGGATTTTCAGGATTTCACAGGAGTAGAACCCGGGTGTTTCAAGTGCGACACCATTCAGCCGCTTTATCTTCGGGAAGTTGCGAAGTCGGGGCATTCGGAAGCGACAAGTCAGGAAAGCCTCCGGCAGGGCTTCCTTTTGACCCAGGGTCTGACAATAATGTGGGAACCTGATGAAACCTTGGTCCTATAAGCCCAAATTATTCGGATCCATATCAAGCACCCTAGTGAAGACTCAAGGTTTCTTAATCAGGTTCTTACATTAGGAGAGATTGCACATCCGCTCATCAGCAGTGCTTGGTTGTTGATCTCTTCCGCAGTGTTTGTGTTTATGTAGGCATGGCAGGCTGATGGCTGATCCTGAGACTTCACCTTCAGTCTTTGCAGTGATGCTATAGGCATCTGTTCGGGCCTTATGCCGGTTTCATCACAAGGGTGTTTTTTAGCGTAAAAAGTCGGGCTTCATAGCAAGTCCGAAAAGGCTTTGCAACAGCTAGTCTCCCTGCATAAACCCCTACCCTAAACCCTAAACCCCGAATCCCTAAAGCCCCCATAAATAAGCCAACACCGAACAATCCTGACTTCCTACGGCCTGAAACCCTCAAGCCTCCCCAGCGGATCCTAAGTACCTATATAGTAGAATGTAGGGTTTCTATACTATGAATAATTTGGGAAAGTATCCCCCATAACAGTACTTCAGACCCTTTTGGGCCTAAGACATTCCAAAGCCATAAATCCTTCCAAAGCTTCCGGAAAGCCCGAAGCCCGTAACCCTGACACTTCCAAAAGCTCGAGGCCCTCAAGCACACCCAGCAACCCTCCACACTGACACCCTAAACGGTAATGTAGGCGACTAAGTAAACACCAAAAATAGTTGGGGGGGGCTCCTTACTATAGTATATACCCCCCAAAGCCTCAGTCAAACGATTATGCAAGGGCCCAAACCGTAGGTTCTTCGTGGCCGTCGAGCGAGAGCAGTGGAAGTTCGACACCCTCTGCGACCTCTACGACACCCTGACCATCACCCAGGCTTCTAAAGGTTTTAGGGTGGGTGTAGTGTTCAGGGTTTCGGGTTTGGGGTTAGGGTTTATAGGGTTTAGGGCGAGTGTTAGGGTATGCGATTTTGGGGTTTAAAGTTTGGGGCTTTAGGGAAGAGGGCTTGCGGGTTTAGGGTTAAACGAGCCAGCAATCCTGGCATGGGAAGCACAATCATGGCACCGGCGAGAGTCAGCAGTCCCGTTGCATCGGCAGTACACTGCCCCCTGCACACCCCACACCCTCCTCCTTTGATTCGTCAGCTAAATCCTAAACCCTAGGCCGTCCCAGAAACATGAGAGTGCGAGAGTCTCCAACCTAGCGTAAGGAAAACCGAGCTTGCTGCTTGAGTCCCTGGCGCCCTGCGAATCCAGAGCTCGACTTTTGTCGAGTTTTCAGGGTCGGAATGTGTTTTTTCTGTTGAGAATACCCAACCTCCAAAAAGGTTGGTTCTTGGGCCTTCCGGGAAAAAGCCTCGTGTGAGATTCTGTCAGCGAAGCCCGAAGCAAAACCCTACACCCTAAACCTCGAACCCTCGACTTAGAAGCCTCTCGCCGTTTGTAGTCAGAGGATTCCTGCTCTACCCCTGCATGCTATGTGGTAAGCCCCCCAAATTTCTCTACAGAGCCCAGGCAGGTTCGGTTGCTGTAAGGGCTCAGAGTCCTGCTTGATTTCGCACATGGAGTTGGCATCGAGTTTTTCTTTCCACAACGCTTCTTAAGGATGTATTGAAGCTGGGAAGTGTCATGTCAGCAGGAAAAGCGCATAGTCTGCTCAGATAAACGCTCTAGCCGCCCTCAACCGTCGTATGTGGACTCACACACATACACACACCGTAGAACGGAGGTGCGCATGCAGGTTTTTGTATGCATGCAGGTTTTCAATGGATTGTGCTCAAGATGAAATATCTCATGTTCCGAAGATAGCTAATGATATAGAGCAAGACACAAAGACGTCAGGCCCCCATTGCGGTGCGACATAAGCCGATCTCAGTGTCCTGATTACCTCGGAGAAAGGCTGTCATCTTCTGCAACACCAAGCAAAAAGTGGACTGGCTCACGTCTGACCGGCTTATCATTGAAGGGGTTTTAGGGGCTGGAGGAGATCAGGACGCTGATTCTCTTCGGTCCATCCCGACCTTTCCCAGCTAGAGAAGTTTGCTTTGCGTAAACCCTTAACTCTAAACCTTAGTTAAAGCCCAAACCCAAAACTCATTCTGCAAAAGCAGCCCGGGTTTTCTTTGGAGTGGGTTTTCCTTGTCTTGCGAGAGGCGGTGTGTGCTATGAGAAGGATCCCGGTGGCGATGCTTGTATATTACCAGTCCTTTATGTAAACTTCTACATGAGGTTCTGAAATACATACATATAAGAGGCCGCTGAGAACGACAGAGTGGTCAAGAAGAGAATTGAATCCCATTGGACGTGGGTCACCGGCCCTGTGCTGAATGTGGAATGTTCGTGCTCCGGATAGAAGAACATACTGAACAACGACAGACACCCAACACATCCGGCCATATTCTGGTGATGATGAGGCGGCAACATATACCCTAAACCCTAAACATTATAAATCCCAAACCGAAACCTCCAGATGGCTGTACCCTCGAATCCCAGGCCCTGCCTCTGAACCCGAGACTGCTGCATGATGCGATCCCACAGTGAGGAGTGTGCTTGACAACTTACGGGTCAGCGAGTCCAAGACCTTTCGGAGAGAATATCTGGAGTTTCTAGTCATCTTTACGGACAATACCAAATGAACATACCAAAAATATCACGAAAGAGAGGTCATGCCAATCAGTGAGACTGCCCACTTCCGACCAGCTGGAAGCCAGGCAGAAGATGCGAGATGCAAACTTCACCGTGGCATCCATCCACGGCGCCGGACGCCCAGAAGCCGCTTTCATCACACACCTCCGTGTTCAGACTGCGCGCTGAACACACCCACTTGCGTGCCGTTCGGGCGCAATGCCTGCGAATGATATCGGTGTTGTTTGTTTCCGTGGTCACGACATCACCGTCCATGACGCGTGCCGTCATGAGCACTATCGTGATGATCATGACGGTCAACATTATCATCTTCATTGCTTCCCCAACTTCCCTCGTGTCAATGGCTGTCATGTTTGTCATAATGGCGCCTGCTGGCCATCTGCTGTCAATCGCGCATAATGCCCGACAAAGCAAGGACATGCCGCAGAAGGAGCGTGATGCCATCATGCAGCAGCGCCGTCCCCAGCACGAGAGTTTTAGAATAGAGGAACGTTATTCCACACCTTATGCCCTACGCCCTGAAAGCCTATAAGCATTCAGGTCTTTGTTGTATGTGCCGGTATGAACTGCTGCACGCACTCCGAAGCTTAGAAGCCCCTTGATGCCAAAAAGGGCAACCCTGCAGCCGAAGCCTCCAACCCGACGGACGAGTCGTTAGATCTTCATGCTCTTATGCTTTAGATGGTCGTATTAGTAAGTTTACGGGGTTATCATGAGGTTATAGGGTATGCTAAGCAAACTTGCGAAATCGAAAGATGCCAACACCCGTGTGTCATCATGTGTCAACCTATACCATGCCAGTGGAGTTCCGTGCGTGCTACCACGGATTATCCCTTCCCCCATTTATTAAACACACCACCCAAAAATGAACACACTTTTCCGGAACCCCTCCTGAAATCCTCGCCACCTTTCAAGCCTCATGTGCAGAGCAAGAGCAAAAGCAAAAGCAATGGCAGGAGCAAAACCGACCCCCCAAAAGTGACAGTAGAGATGAGCACACATCCTAACAATAAACACACTTCAGTTTCGGAGGTTAGTTTTAGGGGGAAGGGATTGCCATTTCACCAGGTGAAAAATCTCTAATTCTACTCCTGGATGCCGAATTTCCTTTTTGAACGCTTCTGGCATCACAACCGAACGTTGATTCCGAAAATGTTTCCAAGAAGCTCTTACGGGTTATGCGAAAGGGTGTACGGCCTAAATGTGTTATATCCATTCTATAAGGCTCCTGCATATAACTCATATAACTATATGGTAGAATATACTCCGAAAGCCTGTCGGAAAGTGGCTCGTATACCTAAACCCTAAACCCTAAACCCTAAACCCTAAACCCCTAAACCCTAAACCCTAAACCCTAAACCATAGTCTTTGGGGTTTAGGGCCGGGTCTGCGCTCCATGCGTTTTGTCATCCGGCGATCTTGCCTTTTGGCGAGCAGCTGCCTCACTTGGCGTGGCCGTGTTTGTTCCTGTTTAGGGGTTAGGGTTTAGGGGTTTAGGGTTTAGGGTTTAGGGTTTAGAGGCAGCACTAAGCCCTAGAAGAAGCGACAAGGACGTTTGAGTTCCAGATCAGAGGTTCTTAGGCCGTCAACCTGCAGCCTTTAGCTGGACTAGGCCATGAATCCTGAGCCCTCAAACCGAAGGAAACAACAGAAATGCTGTTCGGGCTTAGGGCCGCGCAGCGTTTCCGTATATTGCCCTTTGTTTTTGTTTTTACATTTCGCCCCTAAACCCGATTCCCACCTATGAAAAGCAAGAGTACGACTCAACTAGTATAGGGTTCGGAATATTGATTCAACAACATAAGAACACTATTCCCTTATCGGCCCTACTCCCCATTCGAATGATTCAGGCCCCTATACCAACCAACTCTGCCAAAGTAGCTCGCGGAAAAGGGGGGACTAAGGCCACCCTAACCCTGAACCCTGAAACACAAAGACGTACATTACCCCAATCCTCAACCCCTAAACCCTAAACTCAAAGCCCAAAGCCCTAAACCTTAAACCCTGAATCCTAAAACCCTAAACCCTAAACCCAGGTTCCGCTCGGGCACGAGCCGTGTTCTCATCTCGACCGACCTGTGGGGTCGAGGTCTGGATGTGCAGCAGGCTGGGCCCGGTGAGGCACTAGGTGGGAGTTTCAGAAAATAGGGGGTACCTTATTTTGGGGCCCTTATAATAAGGATCCTATTATTTAGGGTACTATATTAGGGTCCCCTATTTTCTGACACACCCAGGTGTGTTTGTAGGGTGTAGGTTTTAGGGTTAAGGGTTGAGGTTTAGGGGTTTAAGGTTTAGGGCATTCGCGTTTAGTTACAGTAAGGGGTTTGTGGAGGTTTAAGGCTGGTGCGGCATTTAGGAGTTTGGGTTTTATTGTTGTTTGGCGTTCGGTGTTGTCTTGTTTAAGACAAAATTGAAACATCTAGAGATATCTGTCTGGAGTGTAGGGTTATCTAGTACACGAAGCTTAGGATTTTAGGGAGTGTGGAGGTGAAAGTTTCATAGGGGCCTGGATCGATAGTAGCTACTTGTCGCTTAGGATTCCGCACGGTCTTACTATACAGTGAAGGGGTGAATGCTTTTTTGCACATCATGCGCAAGCATGCGTTTCATGTATCCTGTTCCGTCAGGATGGGATGTCCGCTTCGGCCTCGTCGCTCGGATGTGCTTGAACATCATAACCTTCTGTCTAAAACAGGCTGCTGCCTCGACAGGGTGCACGAATCTACAGATGTACAGAACGGTTCCACCTGGCCCCAACACAGTTTTTAGCATGCAAGCCTTTCTGAGACCCCCTATGGCTTAAACCCCGCCCCTTAACTCCCCCCTTCAAAGCTGCCCCTTGCAGGTCTCTCTGGTGATTTGCTACGACCTGCCCAACAACCGAGAGTTGGCTTCCCAGTGGAGCAGAGGGCGGTTTTGGGTCGAGGTTAGGGGTTTAGGGGACTTAGGGGTTTGGAGGATTGCTGGGGAGATAAGAGGTTCAGTTTGCAGGTGTAGGGTAGAGGGGTGGGGGGGGGCACTGAGGGAGCCTCTAAAAGCAGAGCAGAGATGATTGGAAGGGGATAAATAATCGTTCCTCCAGAGATGCTGGTTGCAGGCGGGTGGCGTTGGGGATTGGATTCCGGGCCTGAAGCTGCAAGCAGAAAACATTTCAGCATCTAAACCATAGAGAACCTCACCTCCTTAACTCCGAGCCCGAAACCGTAGGCCCTAGGCCCCCAAATCCTAAACCCCAATCACCGAGGGCTCTTGGAGTTGACCCTGGGCCGACTCTTAGCCGAAAGCAGCTAATGGTCAGGACCGGCTCCACAAACTTTGTCTTGATGGCTGTAAAGCTTCAACTTTCCGGGGTGAATGTTTGTAGGTTGGGAGCTAGCTAGGTCGAAAGGCTACGTACGTGATGAGCGAGAACCGCAACTCCAACATGGCCCGCTGGACGTCGAGCGGTCGGCCGAGCTTGCTCGTTTCTGGTGACAGATGGAGTTACGAGGACAAGGTGGAGATGGTGTTGGCCCGAGCTCCTTCACCTGAGGACGTCAACTGGACCAGGACCTGGAAACAGCTCGAATATACGTGTGGGCGAGTACCCAGGGATACCCCCAGAGGCCCACAGAAGTCTTGGTGGGCACTGGGAGTGTCTCGAGCCATCCTCCACTGCCGAGCTCTACTCCGGAGGATCCTTCGCCACCTCCGCATCTACCCAAAGCACGGGACCTAGACAAGGAATGTCGGGCATTGCTGAAAGATGTGAAGAGGGCAAAGTCGACGGGGGCTGTCTGTCTGTCTGTCTGTCTG
>CAJNDV010029613.1:7303-41771 GCA_905221635.1 Symbiodinium sp. CCMP2456 | reverse complement strand
ATGTAATATAATGTAATGTAACGTAACGTAACGTAACGTAACGTAATGTATGTAATGTAGTGTAATTAGTAATGTATGTATGTGTATGTATGAATGTATGTACAGAAAACTCCTACCAGGAGTGAAAGGCTAGTTTTATAGGTCTGAACTTGGGAACTCGAGACAGTTAAGCTGCATGCCCTAAAGCCAATCAGTCTATTCCCAGCCAATGAATTTTGAACTTAAACCCAAATCTCAAATTGAATGCCTTGCCTTGAAACCTGAATTTAAATCGAAATAAGATAGCCTAAACACGAAACCTACAATTATATGAATCAATACGCACACATTTATACACATATGCATCTATGCATATCCAGAACATGTATGTGCACACTCCCTGAGCTCCCGGAAGAAGTTCAGGCTGTACATCCACCGAATCGGTCGCTCTGGCCGTTTCGGAAGGAAGGGTGTCGCCATCAACTTCGCTCCAGCCTGAATCCAGGGGCCTTTGCCGGAAGAACATGGTTCCGATGTGGGTGTTTGTCCTGTTTGTTTCGCGGGTTCTTATGACGGTTCAACCACGGAGTTGCGGTGTTGGGTCGAAGGCGGCCTCTATAGTTGGAATGGGGTTTTGGGGTATGTGATAAGAATAGTTATACTGAAACTGAGAACTAACTAATGCAGTTTTACCAGGACTAGTCGTTCGGACCTGGTAGCTGGGGCTCTTAGGTCTTAGGCCCAACAGTTTGGGATAATGCCCTGAGCCCTAAACGGTTCTGGATCTGGTTGAGGATCCCTCCCGTAGGGCTGTGGGGTGGTTTTTGCATCGTCAGGCGCTAGGATCTCCGTGGGTTCAGGATTCCCTAAACCCTAAACGGGGGCCTTAGCGGAGCGCACCCCATTGACTCAACATGGTATAGGGATAGCGAGCATTCTTGGTCCACCGTGCTGGGATCGAACACAGCCCGAAAACGGCCTTGAGTTTCGTTTGGGGATGAGGGGTTTAGGCTTGCGGCAGACTGGGGGTTATCCCTTTCCGTTGCAGCCTTAGCGCTCTTTCTCCTCTCTTCTCTTCTCTGCCTCGACCTATTATACGGAGCCTTATACAATTTGAATAGGGTTTGGAGGGGGTAGATTGTTAGTACCGACAAGAACTTTAGTCAAAGACCTCAGGGAGTAGTATGCATAATCATTCAGGCTTCTTTTCTTAGAGGACCTTTGTTCCCCACCCCGGCGAAATTTGCCAGACGCAAATCCCAGCGCGTGTCAGGTCGCAGATCAATGCCCTTGGCAAATTTATAAGAGAGTGGGGTTAATGATCAACCAGATCATACCTTAGGATTCCGAATAGAACTCCGACACTATTATTATATACAAGAAACAGGAATCTATATAGTTTAAGGCGCCTATGTGAATGGTTATCTCCGGGCACCTTTGGCCAGAAAGTTGGCATGGTTGCATCCGAACTCTCAATCGCCTGAGCAGTTGGCTCAGTCGCCCCAGCAAGCCCAAAACGCTGAACCAAAAGCTCCGGATCCCGAATCTTTAAATGCTAGGGCTTAGGGTTAAGATTTTAGGGTGTAACCCAAGGTCAAGAACGATGACATCCGAATCCTGCGCGATATTGAGCAGCATCTTGGCGGTTGAAAAGCTGCTTTCCAGCTGTTTTCTTCAAACCCAATACTGCACCCCCGATTCTAGCCCCAATGCTTTGGTGTAGCTTGAGGGTTTAGGATGTTTAGGTTGTTTTGCGAGCCAGTCCAAACCACAAAACCTACCAATTGTAGAACCTGCAGCTAAAGCCTCATCATCCTTGAACAACCCTAGACCCTAAGCCCCTAGCCCTAACCACTAAGTAAACCTGTTAAAGCCTAAATCCTTGAACCCAGAAGCCTAACATTGGTTCTGAGGGCTTCTGAGCTAGAGGCGACGTGTGTATGTGTATATGTATATATATATATATATACATATGTGTTATATATATATATATAGGTATATATATATATATGTGTATATATATATATATTTATATTTATATTTATATTGTATATATATAGATAGATATATATACATATATATATATGTTACACATATATATATATATATAATATATATATATATGCAGAAAGATATTTTCACAAATAGACGGGTACTAGTAGATAAATTTGCAACGCACCGTAGCTCCAAACCAAAGGGTGTTTCTTCCTGCGTGTGTTGTCAGAAGAGCCTTACGACGAAAGGTTGTGGCTCATCTCCGCCACCCGTGCCTCCTCCCCCCCATGCCACAGATCTTCAAACGCCCCAAAGTCTGAAGCCAATGAAGCTACAAGACTTGAGCCGATGCATCGTGGCACGGCAGCTTGTTGCTAGGACGATTATACAGTATCAACTCAGCAACAACGCAGTGTCACTTCCAAAAGTTTATAGGGTTCGCTCGCAGGAGCATACCACCATAAACACTGCTCGGAATGTTGCTATTGACCTCATCACTGTTATTCGCGATATTTTGGCCATGCATCTCGTCACGGTGGAGGTGAACGCTAGCCGTGACGTCTCCGACGTCCTTGCTAGTGATACAGGTGAAAGGGTCTTCAACACCGTTGCCCTGGTAATTCCCAAATAAGCTTGCTTCCCAAGGATAGACAATGCTTCTGAAGAGCCTACTATCAGGAAGCCTATAACGTTGGAGGGTTTTGGCTCTCGGCTCCGTCGTGCAGACTCTTTGCTACGTAGTGTAACATGAGCACGACGAGCTAACACTCCGGACGCCCACCTAAACTTCAAGTCTGCAATCTCGCTACACTTAAAGGCCGTCACACCTCGTTCCGCACCACGTAGATCAGCAGCTCCCAGACGCGAAAAAGCCACCAGCCTGGGAATTTCGCGTTTAGGGCCCTTGACCCTAAACTCCTACACCCTAGACTCGAGAATCCCAAGTCTCCCAGCCTGAGGTTCTACTCCACGCAGATTGATGAGATGCCCATGAACGTGGCCGACCTCATCTGAGAAGCTGTCCGGGAGACAGAGTGCTGGATTTTCCCGACTTCACAACCCCAAACCCTATAATCCTCAAGCGCCCTTATATTTCAATCTATGAACGATGAACCCTGAACGCAAACTCCTTGCTGCCAGATCCTGACGCCCACCAACTGTCGACGGCAGGGAGTAACAGAAGCATCCGGGCAGTGCTGACATGCATAATACAGAAGCCTGAAAATTTGCAATATTGTCCCTCCGGGTTCCTCACTCAAGCTATAAAATAGCATACCCCCAGATTTAGCTTTTTTGCCTTTTTAAGGCCCTTGTACTAAAGGGAGCTGTGGATTAAGCTTCTTTATGCCTCTGGATGCAGGTAGCTTGACAAATCTTTTTGTGCTCATGATCAGTTCGTCAGACCCGCGAACCTTTGCGCCACAGCTTCCGGCAAGCAAACCCTAAACCCCTAAACCCTAGTAAACCGTATCAACGGACTTCAACCTGTGCCACCGATTCTAAACCCATAATCAGAGGACTTCCTGATGCTATTCCCTGGATTTCCTTCAACTACTTCTAGGGTCAGAGCACCGATATGCCTAGTCTAAATCTTGCAAGGCCTATCGTATGAAGGCCCTTCAGGCCCGTCTGAGAAACCAGTAAAGCCTTTAATCTAATTTAATGCCGCATAAAATCCTGACTATTGTAGGGGTCGGACGCGTAGGAGCCCGCCTTACATGTAGTAGGGCTATGTCGGCTCCAATCTTTGAGGATTGGGGTTTCAGCGATTCCTGGCATGGGGTGCAAGTCTTGGCGTTTAGGGTCTAGGGCTCTTGAGTTTCATGTTGCGGGTTTCGGGGGCAGGGCAGAAGGTCGATCACAGTTCAGGTCGAGGGTTCGGCATCCAGCGCTTTTGTGTCGATGGTCCAGGGCTTGAGGGAGGGTTGGGGGGCCGTATCGCGTACTGAGTCCCTAGACCCCATGTAAACCTTAAGCCCTGAACCCCGGAGTGGGCAACTGACCCAGACTGACAGGTTGTTGATACAGCTTCGCCGCATTTGAGATGCAAGGACTTATAATGGTACTCTACCTGATTCATAAACGGGTCACCGTGAAGTCTTTCAGCTACAGAAAACAAGCCGGCTACTTACTAGCAACCAAACGACCACTGCTCCCTGAACCTTCGAGTTCCAGAAGACTCCCCCGATTCTCAGCCGGCACTCTGGAGCAACAATGTGTGTGCATGGATCGAATCCGGAGTCAGGTCTGGAACTCTAACACGGACGTACTTGGTAGATGCGGTTAACATACGGTACTTTTTTTTTGTTGGGAATCCCAAGCTACCCCCGAGTTCCCCGCTTGAGGGTCAAGTCCCTAAGCCCTAATCCGTGAAGTCATTCAGGGTTTAGGCTTTAGGATTCGAGAGATGGGGCTGCGGGTGTTCTACTTGGAATGTAGGGTTCTTATCAGGAATTCATAGTTATTCTGGCTTGGGAATGTATCCGCCATAACAGTACGTGGGATTTTTGGGGTTATATCGACTCTAGAATCCTGAAGCAGAGCTGGGGTGTTCGGTTTGGGGAGAAGGGTTTAGGTATATAGCAGTGACCCTAGTGGCCGGCGCCATCGGGATTCCACGTATCACGCCGAAGTGGCGCCTATCAACTTGAGTTTGGCTCCCTCGCGAGAAAATGGAACTCAAACCCGTGCCAGACAGAGGGTCAGCAGTGCCCTTGCTAGCACGGGGTTTTGTCACGCATCCTTATTACATGTTTTGCAGTGGGTCTTTGCGTTTGGGCTTTCGAGCTTTAGCTGGGAATGCAGACGGCCCAGACGCTGGGTTCTATCCAGCAGGGGTAGACCTACCAGGGCGCCAGTTTGTTTTGTAAGGTTTCCATGATTCCTTCGATTCAAAAAGTCTTGGTGCCAGCTTAAGGAACATTGTACCTGTAGCGGGTCTCCTCTGCCTACATGCAAGCTTGAACGCCACTTGCTGTGTTGTCCCTCGGGCGACAACGATTTGTTTCAGGGTCTCGAGTAGTCCTTGTCGGAAAAAACCCTGAACCCCGCCAACGGTAAACCCTAAACCGTGTTGAAGGTTGTGTGCCTTTCACTCAACGTCATGGAGAACTCGGATTTGATATAGCCTAGCACATCGTTCTTCCATGTCCCGCTCGAGGCACTTGAGTTGAAGAGTGGGTTAGGGCTTAAGGGTTTGAGGCTTTAGGTTTACGGGTCTGAGGCTTGAGGTTTGAGGGTTTAGGGTTTAAGGGCTCAGGATCTTTAGGAATTGAAGGGTTTATAGGGCTTATACTAATCTTGTATCACATGAGCATCATTCCGACTTCGCGCGAACCGTTCCCTAAACCCTGAACCCTAAACCCTCAAGCCTCATGAACCCCAAAGCCTGCCTCTCGTGCGAAAGTCCTCAACCGAAAACGTCAGACAATACATCTCCCTAAGGGCCCAGTAATTAACCCACATGTTGGGTTAGTGTTCCTCAAACAGTCTACGAACCTGGTACCAGCAAAGGTCTGTCGTATTTCCTATCGAAATAATAACTACCTATCGATCTATCTATCTATCTGACTGGCAGTATCTGTCTTTCCACCTGCCTGTACATACATACATACCTACATACCTACATACCTACATACATGCATACATGCATACATGCATACATGCATACATGCATACAAGCATACATACAAACAAGCAAGCAAACAAACAAACATAATATATTACATACGTGAATACAGTTACACACATATATATAATGTAAATGTCTATGAATATGTGTATATATTTTGAAATGAGTATAGAGTATAGAGGTAGCTGGGCTCTTAGGGTCTGCTTGAACCAGGTACCAGGGCTTGGCGTACCAGGATGTCCTTGGCAGCTACAAGCTGCAGGGAAGCCCAGACCCAATGGATGGAGGCAGGACTGAACGAGGATTTTGGGTTTAGAGGAATGAATGAATGATGAAGTGAAGCGAAAGGAGGGAAAGGGAAGGGAAGGGAAGGGAAATGACATGAAATGAAAATGAACGAATCACTGAATGAAATAAACGAATGAATGAATGAATGAATGAATGAATGAATGAAGGAGTGAACGATCGAATGAGTAAATGAGTGAAGTAATGAGGTAATGTATGAATGAGGTAACTAACTCTCCGTACATAGCTAATCGCAACTAACCATTGTATCGAAACCTAAACCACTGATCCCCAACATGCAGAAGCAGCTTTTGTCGGTTGAAGGTATACTTTTGGCTAGCTCCCCGCAAGGGTTTAAGGTTTGTCAAAAAAAATCCCTCTACCTATAGGCTCCATGGTAGTTCCTTTTTGTGGTCTTCATTCAGGATCCTAAAAGGTAATCCCAGAAACGAACTACTATGGAGCCTGTGGGTACAACCATTCCCCACCATCCTATTCCATGTAATTTATTTGCACGTGAACGGTGCCTTAGCGCAGAGGTGGTGTCCTCAAGGCTTGGATCCAACTACGTCCTATGTCCCAGAGCCCTGAACCTGCTTGCCGACCTTAAGCTAGGTTCTTGAGTTGTACCCTTTTGCTCGTTTTCTTGTCGGGTTTTCTTATCACAGGCGAATACAAGGAAAGAGGGTGCACTTATTATTAGGGGACTGCCTGGGAAACTAGTCAACCCTAAATCAGAAGTCCCCTAACCAACCCCAAGCTCTCGCTACCTGAATTTGAAAGCCGGTTCAGGCTTCGGGGTTCGGGTTTGCTTGGTCGGGCCGGCGGGAACTGCACTTCTCTCCCCGAGGTTCAAAGTCATGCGCTGCGTCCACGAGAGTGAGGGAGATGTTGTCGTCAAGCTGTTTATTCACAGGCTCGGAGCCTTATGAGTTCGAACTCGGAGGCTTAGATTCACAGCTGAGAACATGTCCCGCACCTAATTTGGCTCAGTGGGTCCGCTTCGGGAGTTTACGGTTTTAGGGCAGGTTTATGGCTTTTATGGTGTCGGGTTTCCGGTTTGGTATGGTAGCTGAACCACGACGGGTACCTTTGCGGATGCGGTTTCGCGGCTAGGGCTTAAAGATGCTTAAAGCATGCTTCAGTCCTATTGTAGTCGTATGCCCCGATGTAAAAGTCAACTGTATTTGTGTGTGTGTATGGAAATCCTGTTCTTAAGGAATTTGAGTTGTAACGAGCGGAGTTTCTGACAACTGATGTTGTAATATGCTTCTTTGAGGTAGACAAGAAGAACAGCAGGGGGTGGCAGCAGGGTCCAGGGTCTGCCACCAACGAAGACACTCTGGATACCCTNNGATGCACGGTCTGATCAACCGTGTGTGCCTGCAACCAGTTTCACTCTTGTGATGTTTGAGCCACAAGCCTAGGCAAGCCTTGAGGCATCAATAAACTTTTTCTGATGATGCACTAAGCTAAATTCATCCGTGGCACTTCTGACGTTCCACAGGATCCCCGGAGTCATACAATTAGCCATATAGGTTAAAAAAGTAGAAAAATGATTAAGGAGGTGTGCGACCAAAGAAAAAAAGAGATAAAGAAAACAACAACCGGCACAGACCGGCACTGCAAGTGTGTGCGTGTGTGTGTGTGTGTGTCTTAGCCTTTCTTCCACCATACGAAGCTGTCATAGTGCAAAAGTCGACTATTTGTTTGTGTGTGTGTTTGCGTGTGTCTTAGCTTTTCTTCCACCTCTGAAGATGTACTATGCCGTTGTGCCGTGATGTCGTACCGTATGATTTGCAGCTCCTGTCATACATGTTCATGCCGAAGGACTGGCAAACCGCACGTACAATCATCCTAGAGGAATGCGAGCACCAACTCACGCACGCAGATCGGAGATGGATAGTCGTAATCTTCGTAATCTTCAGCATTCTCCGTCCAGTTGTGTAGGGAGATGGATTTTGTTTACTGTGTTCGTTTCTCACCAGCCCGATATCCTCAATAGTAGTGGTCGGAACCATGCATTTCACCGACAGTGATGGCAGCAGCGGTTCTGCGAATACTGACAGCGATATCAAGACTGCATAGCATTTGTAATCGTTATAGTAAAGTCAGAGTTTTTCAATATTGAATATAACACACACACACACACATGTTTATGTATATATACACGTATACATACATATGTATATATATATATCATACATATTGACAAAAAGCCTGCCACTGAGGTCGGGAAGCCATATATCATGAGCACATTCTTGTGGCAACTCTGCAAGCCCTTAAGCCTGAAACCAAAACCCAGCCCAAAACCCTAAACTCCTGTCAGGGATGGTCAGCCCGAGCTCAAAGAGGTTCAGCACAGAATCCTGCAGGCCCGATGAATGATAGGCTGTTCGCGAGGCTTCTTGGGCTCTAAGGGTTGAGGGTTTAGGGCTTGGGGCTTACCAGGGTTGAGGGTTTAGGGTTGATGCCTTAAGGGGTGTATGGGGCCAGTAACTAGTCTTCTTTATCGGTTGCCTGAGTAGATCAATGATCGACTAGAAGCCATAGTCGAATTATTCAGGCCAGATTCAGGCAGCTCTGTTGTATGTTTGGGTGTGGGGTCCGAGTGTTCTTGTGTTGAGGGATGAGCTTGTGGATTGGGGCTGTGAGCGTTTTTTTATTTTTGGTCTGAGGGTTTAGGATTTCGGGAAGGGGGCTTCTTGGGTCCTTGGACCGTTTTCAGCTTGAAAGGCAAGAGATTCAGAAATGCCAAACCCGAAGTTCTGAGGCGGGAATGTAGCTCAATGAATGAGCCACTTCTTTTCGTTGGCGGTTTTCTGCTCTAAACACATTAGGGCACGCTCCCTACAGAATGGAGTTATGCCGCTGCAGGAAGCCTGCAGGCCAAGCCCTGAGTTGGCAGGAAGCCCGAAACCCAACCAAAACATCGCAGGAGCTGCGAGTTTTCTAAGTCCAAGCTCGGGTCCTGTTTCGGTCCGTGGATCTGTAGGGAGATGCACGGCACGACGAAGCCGTGCCAGTTTGCCTTCTAAACCCCTTATATCACTATAGTTTATGCCCCAAACACAAACCCTAACGTCCCAAACCACAAAAGGCCCCGAAATCCTCAACCCCAAACTCCGAAGCCCCTGAACCCGGTCGCCTAAAGCCCACACGTTCATCCCAAGCCGTTTCCCAAAACCCTACGTCCCATACGACCCTACACCCCAAACCCTCAGCAGAGAAACCCTAAACCTTAAGCCTTAAAGCTTTGTCTAGACGCAGAGGGCATTACAAGACTCGCTGCAGTGAGTTCCGGTGAGGGCTGGGAGTGTGGTGAGGGTTCGTAGGCGAGACTCGACTGGTAAGGGTCGTCGTCTTGGCTGAGGAGTGCTGCAAGTCGCTCCCGTCCCCTGGTCTAAAACCTTCCTTCGGTAGATCGGATCTTTGCAGATGGAAAAAGGGGTTCCAAAAAGAGAGCTGTCTCTATGTTAGGTCAAAGATGCCCTGCGGAGCTCCTGGTTGCATCCAAATGTCTTCCCCTACCAGGCCAAGTTTAGGGTTTAGGGGGGTTGGTGGGTGTGGGGTTTAGGGAGTTTGGGGTTTTGGGTTTATAAAGCTTCGAGGCTTCTACGGAGGCGTTTTAGCCAGACTTCAGTGTCCAGGGTTTGTCAGAATTGTTTTAGGAGGGCTCTCTGAGGGTTTATGGTAAGGGGTCTAGGTCTTGGGGCTGGTTAAAGCACATTGTTTGGGGATTGTTATGGTTTAGGGCTTATTTAGTAGAATGTTTGTTTGTGCTTATGGGCTTTTTGATGTGCCATGTAGGAGCTGCTTCGTTCAGTACATAGATTAACCAGCAAGTAAATACATACAGATACGTATGTTATGTATAAATATATAAATAAATAAATAAATAAATATATATATATAGAGAGAGAGAGAATTTCGTCAGGCTAGTTGGGTTCAGGGTTCAGAGAGCCAGTTCTACGGAATATAGGGTTCTGGGTTTAGGCTTTAAGGTTCCATGGCTCCGGGCTTCCAGGGTGAGGATTTAGGTTTCCAGGGTCTGAGGTTTGGGGTTAAGCGTGTGCAGTTCAGGCCTTGGGGGTTCAAGGGTTTAGGGTGGTGCCAAAGGAGTTTTGGCTTGGGCCTCAGCCTATAGTACTAAGTTAACTGGGTGACCAAAGCTGCAGGTGCGTAAGTAGACACGAAGCGGCAAGCATTCATTTCTTGCATTGCATGCATCATCACATACATGCAGACCTACCTACCGGAGTCCTGACATGACAACAGCAATACATGGATGTACACAGGCCCCAGCTTCCACCTCATTCCGAAATTAGTGTGAGCTTCATACTTCCGAGCTGGCTGTTGTGACTCCGGCTATCACGTGACGCCTTCGCTTGCTTCTTGCGTGGTTTGTTATGACTAGGTCGGAATCACTCAGAACCCGAGTCGAAAATCGAACCGGAACTATTCGATTTGACAGAATCAAACCCACTTCACCCACCTCACCAAGACCCTAAACCCTAAACGCCGAAAAGACCCAGAACCCGGCCATGCCGTTCAGCCAGTAAGACTCAAACCCCATAGCCGAAACCCGGCGGCCTTTCAAACCCTGAACCCTAAACTTTTTAGCCCTAAGCCTATAAGCCCTATAAGCCCTAATCCTAAAACCATCTAGAATAACTTACACCCTAAAGTCTGAGCCCCTCACTGCCTACTCTTAACAATCCCTCAACCCCAAACCTTAAGACCTATGAAGCCGAAACTCAAACTCCAAAAAGAAGAACATGCCCGTAAACCTGAATAGCATCCCTGAAAACTCGATGAGGCCATGGTAAGTTCGACCCTCTCCTCGATTCTGGTTCGGCAGCACTTTCTGTCAGCACCTCAGCGAGTCGGTATTGCTTGGGAGGTGAGGGGCCGGATGCACAGGATCTAAGCTTAGGGCTTGGGGTTTTTAACTGTACAAGGGCTAATGCTCTTCCCAAGGGATCCCTTTTTTTTAAGCATACTGGAAGATACTCCCAAAGCCCGGGGTTTGAAGGTTTGGGGCTTTAGGGTTTAAGGATCAGGGTTTAGGGTCCAAAGTTGGTTCCTGAGCTCGCATCTACTTCTCCACGTGCTTCTACCCGGCCCTTGATCCCAGGCCCAAATCTCAGATTTGAACAGTAAGCAGACTAAGCCCTATATACCGAAACACAAAAGCCTAAAGCCAAAGCAGTAGCAGCCTAGAACCCCTTGTCCGAAGGCCCTAAACCCTGAACGCTTTGCCTAAGGCGCAACCTTAAGGACCGCCTGCATACTCGCCCTTTTCTCTCGATGCTCGAGAAGAAGTGGTTAGCTTTCCAGGTGCGATGGGCGCTTCAATTCCGGGTGTTCCGGGTTCTTCGGGGTCTCTAGGGTGGCTTAGGGCGTTTGCGGGTGTAATTACGGGAGAGACTGCAAAGATCCGCCAAGTTGTTGGGATTGTGTTGTTTTGTCCCATCCTTGTTTCGCATATGCATGCATGCGTGTGTTCCTACGCGCACACGCACACACATGCATGTTCTACGTTTCAACACACATGCCTTCCTCATACCCTGCTGAGTTTGCACTTCCTCCAGGGTGCTGCGTTGAGCGATGACCCCCCACCCCGGCCCATCGGATCCCTCGCACCATATGTGTTGTTTGCATTCCTTGTTGAGATCTGCCACAAAGCTGCTTCAGCCGCAAGCCATAGTTACACTCCCGCCCAGCCAATGAAGGCAGCCACCACCCTGAAGTAGGATCAACGATCGGCGCAGAATCACGTGAAGTGCGACGCGCCGTCGCATGTGACAGCTTTAGGTAAAGCCTCGTCGAAAGCACAAAACCTAAATCTTAAGCCCTAGAGGCAACAGACTCCTGTACCCTGTGGCCCGTAGACCCCGAAAATTCAGTAAAAAGCTCTACACCCATCACGTAGGGGTCGGAATAATCTATCGTAGCACTGTTCTCCTAGACTAAAGTCCCTACCAACTGTCCTGTAGGCTAGTGCAACTACCCCAAAACCCAAAACCTTATTCTACACACTCAGATCGGTTTAGCATCGAAAACTGCCCGTGAACCCGCGAAAACCAAGCTGAAACCTCTTAGTGTTCTGCAAAACACCGTGGATGTCGGCCGCTTCCGACCAAGCATGGCCGCTGCCAGTGGCCTTTCTGACGCAGGCCGTGGGCCCAGGGTCCACGCCCTTCAAGGCTTAAGGGTTTCGCGATGTTAGGGCTTATAATTAGGCTTCATAGCATTACAATTCGGCCTAAGGCCTGTCAGCTTCTTTGTTTTTTGGTGGCTTAGTTCTCATAGGTTCAGGAATTAGATTTATCGCCTGCGTGATGTGGTATTAAGGCTGAAAGGCTTCATGATAGAGTCTGACAGAGCTTAGTCAGCAGTTGCAACATTTCAACAGCGGAGTGTGATGTTTGGTTTGTTCGGAGTATGGACTATTCGATTCTGTAAAGCTTTTAAAGTGTGTTGTGGTGGAACATAAAACAATTTGTAGTCTGTGGTGTTATCGTGGCTAGAGTGCGGGAACATCGCGTCGAAGTGCGTTCAGCGAACATCGGGAAGACTAGGCTTTCTAAACCCTCAACCAAAGGGTGTACAAGGTGTGAAGGATGCACGGAGTCTTGGGGTGGCTTCGTGTCTCTCTCAAAGTCTCTAAAGTGGTGGGCAGGGCTTATTGTGTCGCAGGCTGTTTAGGGCTTCTAGGCCCTCTAAATTTACCCGGAAACCTTATAACCCAGGCCCTAAGATTCCGAAACACTCAACCCTTAGCCCTGCACCCTTCAACCCTTTCGAGGACTCCCGGATCCCTGTTTCGCGACGCTTCTGCAACGCGTGGAGCGCCACTTGACGGCGTTCGATTCAGGGGTTTGGGTTTAGGGTTTAGGGTTTTCTTCGTTGTAGTTTATTTTTGTTTTTGTTCTAGTTTATTTTTTTGGGTTTTCTATTTCATATTATATGATTCTAAAAGGTAACCCCCAAAAAGGAACTACAATGGAGACTACAGGTAGGGTTTGTGCATAAAGGTCTGGGGTCTAAGTAATGGAAGTT
The DNA here is from genome assembly GCA_905221635.1 of Symbiodinium sp. CCMP2456. Classification (NCBI taxonomy): domain Eukaryota; class Dinophyceae; order Suessiales; family Symbiodiniaceae; genus Symbiodinium; species Symbiodinium sp. CCMP2456. Next base: position 28,816 of record CAJNDV010029613.1, on the reverse strand, counting down.
TGGGATGCAGTCTCTATAGGGGTTACCGTCCATTCTAACTTCCTCGGTTTGTTGGGAAGGGCAGGGTTACAGTTCGTCTTGGGGTCTAAGAACGTTCAGGGTGCAGAGTTTGGGATTTTCCGGGGTTCTAGCATAAAGGCATGCAAAGAGATAGCTCAGTTAAGCTCCAGGGTTTTGTTGCTTCAGGGTTTTTGTGTTCGTGGGGCTTGAAGGTGTCATGGTTTCCTTCTGATCAGCCGTCGGGACCACGAGGATTTCCAGGGCTCGAGCTTTTGTAATCTGAGAGTGTGAATGCTGTGGTAGAACTAGCCCTTGATCTACACTCCCAAACTTCCCCGAGACCTCAAGCCCTAAACCCATAAACCGGCCTGAATGAATACAGAGTTTCTACTTGGGCTTGACGAGGCCACTGTGATACCCCTGCAACCTTAGACCCTACAAGGCCAAGGCTCTAGAGAGCCTAAACCTTAGGCCTTATAAACCTGGACCCTGCAACTAGGAGATCCAAAGCTCAGGCGATCTTCTCGCTGGCGTTGCCTCTGCACCTGGCTTCACCCTCTGCTGCGAGCCAAGCGAGGTGTTTCGGACCCCAAAATCGCCTGAGGCCCCACACCCTAAACTCTAAACCGCCAAAGCCGCAAACTCTAAACCCTAAACTCTAAACCCTAAACCCTAAACTCTAAACCCCAAAGCCGTAAACCCTAAACCTTAACACCGTCGCTCCAAACCCCCTGGAGCCTTCACAATCTAGGACCTCGAGCCTCCAAGAACAGAGGTTTAGGGTTTGAGGTTTAGGGTTTAGGGTTTGGCGTTTCTCCATGGCGGTTCTTTTTTTTTTCGGTTTAGCAAATTCTTTAAATATGGATCCGGAAAGGTGACCCCGAAAAGGAGCTACAATGGAGACGATAGGTAGACCCTCGAGCCTTCGAGAAAAACACGCCCATGCTCCATGCAACAAAAACATCTAAGCCACCCAGTGGATAGGGTCGCGGAGGACTGTGAACAAGTGTCGGTACTCGTAGAAAGCTGATTATCGTATTTGTTGACGGCGGAGAAGACTCCAAGTGATCAGCCACTGCAAGTCCTTGCTGTCAGCTACGTGAATTGTGCTGCCTTTGGCCGTAGTACTATGAGGTTACTTGCAGAGCCAAAGATCGCTGAAGCCCATAAGCCTTCTAGAACAAATCAGGATGAACTCCGGTTGCAAATCCCGGCAATGTCCTCTGTTGGACCACTTGCTGATAGCGCCTGGTGTTTTATCTGGGAGGCTTGCTTCTACTGACGTCTTGCCATTCAACTGCTTTCTCAGCTACCCTACACAGTTGCTGCATGATCTCGATGCCCTGAGTGCTTGACACGGAGGCTGAGGCCCGAACCGTGGTACTATGGTCGTACCTATATACCTTAGACTGAACAGAATTTGTAAATCCTAAATTGCAGCCTCGCAAATTCTCGCGTCTGATGTAATTTACATGTAAATCCAATTCCCTAGATCCTGAGCATGAAACTCCAATGCCTATCGTCTCAATTCTAGTACCCGAAAGCCATATTATGTGTGGACCTTACCGGTTGAAGGAACTGCTGCGCTACTGCAGAGACCTCCTGGCCGGCGGGAAGAGTGGCCTCTTGACCGCAAAATCGCCTTTGATACACGGGTTGTGTTCCCTGCTATGGGCTTTGGGTCTTGAGTTCAGGATCCGTCTTACCACAGCACTACCATGTTTTCTGAAGTGGGAAGAATCACTGGTCCACGGTTGGGACAACGATGCTTATTCCGCAGCAACTTTTTGCAACGCGTTGAAGTGTTGAAACCCAGGCGGAGGGGTCGGGTGCTAGGGTCCTACGGACGGAAGAACCATTATTACTTGCGGCCCTTAGTAAGTATTTGCATCGTATACTGTAAGTTTTATGTTATACCCACAAGACTTTGTTCTGAGTTTTAAGGCTCCTGTTTTGGAAGGTCAGGCTTCAGAGTTTCGGACGAAGCTCTAAGCCCCAAAGTAGCCGCACCATGAGTCATATAGTGTGTGTCTGTGTGTGCCCTAAACCCTAAACCCTACATATATCTCGTAAAACAGAGCACGCAATTTTGATCTTGAAAGCCTTCGGCACACATGCTGCATTTCGCCTGACGTGTCAGACTTCACAGACTCCCCCTTTGGCGCATCGCCAAAAGAAGAACCAAACGTTTCAAGGCCCTCGACTATACACGAGGGAAGCGAAGCAGCTCCACTGCTTCCATCACTCGAAGGTCCTCATCAGACCTTCCTGAAGACTCAAGGCTTTGTTCATGTCATTCTCGAAAGACACTCAACGATGCTGCTTCAAGCGCAGCTCCGTTTGTCCTCTCCACTCCTTGTTCGCCAAGAGCTGAGCCGGCTTGCTTAGCGCCGTGAAGTCATCCAAATGAACTCGAACTTCACCGCCCGGTAGGCGTCCAATGGTACGTCTCTCGCCTGTGAACTGGTTGGTTCATGGGCGGGCCTCCGGCTGCCTGTCGAGGAACGAACAAGTTCAACCTCGAAGTAGGATGGTATCTGATCGCAATGTTGCGGTCTTCATCGATCTCCCAGTACTCCCGCTTTCCACTGGGAGGAGCGAAGCGAAGCCAATCCACAGGCGTGACTGCCACATCCATGAAGCCACCGACTTCAAACACTCCCATGTAGCAATGTAGCCACCACTGCCACAATGCACACCCCGAAGAACATGTAGTCGAAGGAGCCCTGGTCCGCAATCGCAGCAGCCTCTGCTCCATCCACACGCTCAACCAAAGATGCCAGGCACAAGAGAGTAATAAACTTCTCGAGGCTGACCGGAGTATACTCTTTGATCCACCAACCACACGCTTACGCAGCTCCTTCATCTTGTCAGTGCGGATTTAGTTCCCAAATCTGCAAGCATGATCTTTCCATCAACATGGAACGCCGCCCAATCCGGGAGTTCAAGAAGTTCCCCGATCATGTTCCCGCGAATCCTGAGATGCCTCGTCCTCCAGGATCCAGCAGCGCAGCGGCACACTGATAGGGCAGCCTGACTGTCGCTGTAGATGGCCTTCATGACCTCAGACGCACGTGCTTTCGAAGTGAGCATCACGTCCGCCAAAAGCTACTCCACAGACTTCATGCACATGGTACGCTCGCAGATCCCGACCAACTCGCTCTCGGCCGTGGACATGGTAACAAAGGCCTGCCTTCCACTAGTCCAAGCCACCAAGCCACCCAAGACGAAAATCATGACAGCCTGCTGGCTCCGTCCTGAATTCGGGGCAAAGCTCGCGTCACAGAAGCCCTCCATGACAACCCCCCAAAAAGACACCTGGGCACCTTGAGTCAACTCAGACTTAGCCGCGTAGAAGATGCCGGCCTCGGGGTAGCGCTTGAGGTACTTCCGCAGATGGCCACCGCGGCAGACCGCTACCTTTGGCCTTTTGCTGATAGCTTGCGACAGCAAGTTCACGGCGTACATGATCTCCGGACGACAACGACCAGCCAGCCCTCGCAGCTCACCTGCCATGGTTTGTGCCGTCTTCACCAAATCTGCAGCACACTCGCCATCCTTGAGCTCGAAGTCTTCCGGGTTCAGCTGAGTAGGTGCCGGGACTTCCTCATATCCTTCAAGGTCCGGATATCTGGACACAACGTCCTTGGTGTGGCTGTCCTGACGAAGGGTCAAGCCCGTCTCGGTGCGCTGGATCTCGAAGCCGTGGAACGACGCATCGTCCCATTGAGGCTCCGTGCCTTCCAAGTCCGGGCTATCATCTGGGCATGCCTCTTTTGCAACCGGCAGCTCCCCGGCAATCAGCAAGTCGTCCACGTAGCATATGATAGCACCAGCCCTCCTGGTCCCAACCACGATACACCACAGGCTCCCATCAATCTCTGAGGGCTCAAACCGAACTTCACCTTCTGGCACAGTACCGCGCATCTGAGCCATCGTCTTGTTGCGATACACCTCCCAAGGGCAGGGGCAAGTCACCATCCCGTAGAGGGCCCGCTTCACCCTCCAAATAGTTTCCTTGCAGACCCCGCCCCTGAGGAACATCTTCGGAACTTGAACAAGCGTGGGCCGATTCCTGAAACAGCAGCGGCGCTAGCAAAAAGGCTGTTCGAACATCCATCATGCACAAACTCCAGGAGCATAAAGCCACCATTCGTAATAGTACGCGAATCAGAACACCGTCTGTGCCGGCCGCACTTTTGATCCTTGGAGAAGCTCTGGCCAAGAAAGTTCGAGACAAATGACGGCCCTTGTCTTGAGCCGTCCCGTAAACGCCTTGACGCTGTGCACCGTCTTCCCCGGTACAAGGTGAAACTCCTTGCTGGCCTTCTTCCACTGCTCCAAGGTCTCCTCCGGAAAAGGCTCAACCGCATCATTCTCTTTCACGAGGGATTCATACTCGGACAGCATGCTGTGGGGACCCATCTTATCGTTGGGAATCGTTTTAGTGTGAAGAGGGACCTCGCCGTCGGCAAGCTGGGCCGCGCACACTCGATCTCCGCCATCGCAAACCGCTCGCTGCCATGTTTCCATCTCAGCTTCGAGGTCGACCCGATTGGAATTGCACCACCTCTCATGGCCACAAACATCATCACCAGGAGCTGGCTCTTCCTTGAGGGCGCGCTCGAGATTTTCCTCCTCCGCCAAAAGGCACCGCGCCTCGTCGACATGCGTCTCAAAGAACCCAGCCAACTTCCAACGGAACCTCAGACGCGAGGATCTCATAGGACATGCCATCTTCAGGTTGCAGAGCCTTCAGAACCGCCGCGGTAAGAGGACCAAATGCTCCCCAGGACTCTCGGACTCTCGGAGCGCCAGGGTACTCTGCCTCCTCGTCGTCCCCAATGTAGAAACGCTCAGGCACTTCCTCGGTAGGAGCTCTGCATGGAAGACAACAAAAGCAAAGTGACGGATCCACCTCCCATCTTTTACGTACACAAAGACCTCCATGAGCAACGCCATCACTCACGAGATTCCGACGTCAGGTTCTCCCCCGGTCCCTGACTCCGTCACAAAGACCCCCATGAGCCACGCCATCGCGAGATTCCGACTTCAGGTTCTCCCCCGGTCCCTGACTACCACCGCCTTTGGCTGAAGGCAGTGCTGGGAGCTTCGTAAAAAGCTTGGGCGGCTCCTCAACTTCATGTCCCATGGTTCCGCCTGCCGCTGCTGTCGGGTTCGTAGACGGCGGGCCCGGAGGAGGAGGAGGAGGCACGGTGTCCCCGCTGGAGTCAAGTTGGCCGTCCAACTCGTCGCTGCTGCTTTTGGAGTCACAGGTGGGTTCGGCGGAGGCGGTGGTGGATAGGATAGGGCATCGGCCCCGCATGAAGCTGCATTGGAGGGCGTAACAGAAGGCGTAGCTGCTGACTGTGCCGCATTGTAGCCAGCGCCCGGTCGCGTCTGCGCCACCATATGTCCTCCAACAAGTTGGTACTCCCGCCACACTCCATCCACCATCACCAAGCCTGACTGAGGCGCATCCACAACAAGACCGCCACCACTCGTGCCGTTTCCCGCCTCCACCGGCGGATAGAGCGCTGCAACTGAAACTGGAGACCCGTCGCTTGAGGCCCACTCATGCTGCGCCCACTCTGAGCTTCATTTGCTGGCCCACGGAACCATCCCAAAGGATTAGCCGCACACCCTCCAGACACACCTGACGCCTCCGTTCCTGGCAGTAGCTGACATAGAGGACTGAAGCCCAGCTGTACTTGGAAGTTCTAGTGCCGACCTTAAGGACATACTTGAAAGCCCCGACGCCTGCTGAGGTCTTGACGTACGTGAAAGTTCCGACGCCTGCTGAGGTCGTGACATACTTGAAAGCTCCGGCTCCGACGCTTGCTGAGGTCTTGACATACCTGAAAGCTCCGATGCCTGCTGAGGTCTTGACATACTTGGAGGCTCGAATGCCTGCTGAGATCTTGACATACTTGGAAGCTCCGATGCCTGTTGAGATCTTGACATACTTGGAAGCTCCGACGCCTGTTGAGATCTTGACATACTTGGAAGCTCGGACGCCTGCTGAGGTCTTGGCATACTTGGAAGCTCCGATGCCTGTTGAGGCTCCCGGAACACCTCGTAATGCCTCCTCCATTCGAAGCCTCGCAGTTCCTGAAGGTTCCAGCCAGCATGCTTGACATCGGCGCCAGTGGTCTCCTTTCCATTCCAGGTGGAGGATCCACCCCTGCAGCTAGCCCAGCATAGTCCACTGACATCGCTGCAAGTTGGCCGCCCAGACGGTCCACATCATCCCAGCTCGGATGCATCGACGGAGTATCTGCCGACGGAGTAAGCTGAGAACCCTCGGGAGCAACCGAACCGCTCCTTGACTGTCTCTGTTCCACCCTGTCCACACGAGTCACCAAGCTTGAATCTTGAAAGCAGAACAGTCATATACTGCAAAGAACGAGAAATCTGGCTCACATCCTCCTTCCTTTGCTCCGGAGAGATCTGCCGCACGCTTTCGCACTCGCGCCATCGGCTGCACCATCTTGTGTTGTCACGTCCAGTTCAGCAGGTGCAGGCCGCTGCCCGCCAGAGGTTGATCCGACCGCAGACGTGGACGGATCAACATGGCTTCCCTGGCTTCCGTGCGCCTCGTCCTTCTGAACTCTTTGTGACCCCGGGGTGTCGTAGCTTGGCTCCTCCACCGCTTCGTCAACTCTAACTTCCAGGCGATGCCTTGCCACTTCCGGCATATCCTGTCTGGGAGGCTCCAACGAAGCACCAGGATCAGACCCTCCATCACACGGCTCGCCGCCGACTGAAGGCCCTTCCATCGCTCACCACAACGGCTTACTGACCTTACAGGCCAAGCGTTGGGCTCATAACCGTCATAACCCTCGTAAAACAGAGCACGCAATTTTGATCTTGAAAGCCTTCGGTACACATGCTGCATTCCGCATGATGTGTGACGTGTCAGACTTCAAGCAAGATATATATATATATATACGCTCACACATATACATCTATATGCGCATATATATGTCAGCCTGCTTTGCATCGTTGCTTGCCGTGTTCTGCTTTAAGGGTATCCCACAGCATCTTTGCGACACATGCAGAAGGTTGAGGAATTAACATGTATTCCTCATCGTGTTCAGAATGATACCTGTGCAATAATTACCGAAGTCATATTTTAATTACTCGAAACAATGAATCGTCCATCTATTGTCAAAACCCTGATCCTCGGCTCCCTGCACCCTCTTGTGTCCAGCCGTGTACAGGTCTCGGCTTAAGGTTAATTATGTAGGCTTGAGCATTTGTGTCTGGATCATCCTTCGGGTCTTTGGGGTTTCAGTTTTGTTCGAAAAGAAGTTTTACAACTGAGGCTGGGAGGAGGGTTGACGTGGCGTTCATTGCACCTAAGCCCTAAACTCCTAAACCCGCCCTAAACCCAAAACCCAGAGCCTAAACTCCTAAAGCCTAAAAGGGTTTGCTAAAGTGGGGTATTGCTGGCCAACCCGCATGTCCTGCCAGAGCCCTTGTCAACATGGGCTCTGGGGTTTATAGGGTTTAGGGTTTACACCATACCGTGCAGGCAACTCGGTCAAGGACTGGCGTTGCGCGACGTGTCAGCACATGGTTCTGCATTCGATTGTCTTTGCTGCGTGGTGTTTGAGATGGATCCTCTAGTTAAAGACCCGAAGCACTCCAGAGTTTCGTGCCAGAGTTCTGGACTATTGAAGCCGCACCACCTTGAATGCACACAACTCAAAAACCGCTCGAATGCACAAGAATCGCCAAGAGGAGTTGTTCCAAACGGACGGCTCCCCTTTGAGCACATGTTCTCCCCTTAACTTGTCCCTATCCCTAACCCCGAAAACCCCTGACTAACCCCGCAAAGGGTATTTCAGGCTGGCGGTCTGGATCTGTGAAGATTCAAGGCTCTAAGGCCTCAGGTTTGCCAATACTTTGAGGGTTCCTTACTATAATTATAGCATAACTGGTCCCAAAACCATATTCTAATCATTAAGGCCACATATTATAGGGTTTAGCTTCAGGCTTTCAGACGTTGGTTTTCTCTGCTTTGGCTAGTGCTCAAGCATTTACCCTTGACCCCGAGCCCTAGACCCTAAACCCTAAACCGTTTCACTGCGTCTGGAGGTGATGAATAAGCGCATCGGCCTCTCCTACAAGGAAAAGCGGCAGGAGCGGGGCTCCATCAGATGGAGGCCTCAATAGTCAGAACAGGGTTTCGGGGTACATCATAGAAGCAACTGCTAAGCCTAAAGCGATTCTGATAAGCTAGGGCTAGGGACTACTGTGCTAGGCCCTCTCAGTTAGAGATATCGTTATTCGGCACGGTGAACCCCCGCCTAGACCCCAAACTGTCGTACTTCCTATTCCTGTTGGTTACTACAAGAGTTTCGAAGTATGGGAAAAACCTATCCTGAGCATAAAAACCTAAAGCCCTATATACCCCTCTCACCTGAGGCAGGCTTTTTCGCACAGAACAGGCCATCGCACTTTAAAGAAACAAACACCATCAGCAGGAATTGGTCTGGCTCGATGACAAGCTCGAGCAAGTGGAGCGGACGATGGAATCTATGCCGCGTTAGAGAGCAAATGCAGCTTAGGGTTTTGCCGATTGGTGTTATTGGGGTTTCACGTTTTTGTTCGGGTATATTGCTTCGGTTTTGAATATTCGACGGGGTTTAAGGCCCAGACGGCTAAAGGTTAGATCGACAGCTGAGGCTCTTCTAAAAGGGGAGCGCCACTTGCCACTCCGGGGCCATGCTCGCAAGGCACCCCACGGCTTCAGCTGTACGATGTCACCAGGTTTCTGTTTTTGAAAAGTTGATGGCGTTTAGGGGCTCTTAATCAGCACATTTCATGTGGGGGTGCGAGCAAGACGTTTGTTGAAGGGTGGAGTGTACACTTAAACAAGAAACCCTACACTCCTTCGTCGTTGGTCCACGCCTATATGCATGACGTTGGGTCCGGTCCGGGGTCCGTCCGATTCCCACAGCGATTGTATCCCAGTCCCGTCAGAGACGGGAGGGCCGGGGGATAGACTTAAACTAGCTACACTGATGGACTTGCCAGGGGTTCGCACGCGAGAGAAATGGACAGTTCAGTGTGAGATTTTGGCCCGGGAGCAGAGCTAGGCCGGTACGGTTGCCATGGGGTGCACAGGAAGCTGCACCAGTCAGAAGGTGTGCTACGTGCCTACGACATTACCAGCACCGCCAAAGGACGTCCAGCCACCAGACGCCACAACACACAAGCTCTATGTTCGTCAGCTCGAACAATACCTCATTCGTGTGGCGAAGCACCCGCAGTCCTTCCAGATGACGGTTGAGAACCGTCGCGAAGCCTTCTTTGGTGAAGCCTGGACCGGGTCTATCAAGTCGCAAGTACGAGTGCATCCGGTGGACCCTGAGGCCAACTGGCGCTCAGTTGGCACTTCGCTTTGATCGTCAAAGCTCATCGAGGCTGCACTCTTGCTTTGACACACTCTTCGCGGAGGCGGCCAGCTTCACTATATCTTGCTTTGTATGACGTCGGGTCTGCATCTGGTGACGCTGGTGAGGTCTCACTGACCGGCGTTGCACCAATTTGTACACATGTGGTTGCATCCACATGACACTCCAGGCTTGCAGCAGCAGAGGCAATATGCAGTTGCAGTGTACTGCATGGCCTTAATAGCTGCTTGCTTCGTAGCCGACTTCTCTTCTTTTTAAAACCCTTGCCCTTCTGTGCATTTAAGATCTGTTCATGCAGACTTGTCAGATATCTCGAGCCGTTCTGCATTTGCGGCCGAGCGTGTTGTTGATTTGCATCATGATCCCGTGATCCTCAGACCACTTGAATAGTCAATTCCATTTCCGCGCATGGCTGTGCGTTGGTCGGCTTCCGTGACTTCGGATTCGGCGCCTGCCAGTGCCTATACATTCCTCTCAGTAGTTCTCAATATATACCTTTCGGATTCCTTTTCGCAGATGTGGCATCGGTGCATTTGACTAGACACTCAAAAAACGGAACAGTTCTGATTGTTCTGTAATCTCATGTCTGCGATGGAAGGACCGTCCCCAATCTTTTTGCAAGCGCCAGCGTTGAAAAGTGTCACTTGTTCGTTAGGCTTCGTTTGGAGGTCAATTGCGGCACTTTCCTGACCACATGTGCTCGGACCCCTTGGGGTTTCGGGTTTAGAGCAGATGTAGGGAATTTTTCATAAATCCTATCAACCCTGAAAAGTATGATCCCTACATCCAAAGACCAGGGTTTTTTCGTCCAACGCACGGCAGCCGGAAGGGAGACGCAACGGGTTTGGAGAAGCTGTGCAAGATGCTGGTCAAGAGCTCCGAGCCACTGGTTGCCACGTGTTCGCAAGGTTTTTGTTTTGGGCTGAGCGGTGATAGGGTAAGGGTTGAAGCCTAAATAATTACCTGGATTGTTCCATAGGGGTCCTGATTATAATTATAGTATAACGGGCCCCAAAAGCCTATTCTAATTATTAAGGCTTCTACATTGAGGGTTGAAGCCTTCACGGATGATTGCGGTTTCTTCGGAATACAGATTTAAAGTTTGATTCGACCCTGCCGATCGGACCCTCTAAGGATCGAGTGCTTGTATGTATGTATGTGCCCTGCAGGAGTGCACGCTAGTTTCAAAATAGAATGCAAGTAGATAAGTAGGTGCATGCATGACTGTATACGTGTTGATACGTACACTCGCATATACAGAAGCACGCGAGGCCTCTTCCCTGCCGTCTCACGACTATCGCAGCATCATCAAGGCTGCCTTCAGCACGTATAAGCTCAAGCAGAGTCACTTCGGTCGGAATGAGTGTTAGTGCTGTTTCAGTGAACACGTGTTCTACTTGCGAAAGTTACGCAGCATGGTACAGTCTAGCTGCTGCGAAGTATGGCACTTTGGATGTTCAAGCCGTACGTTGAACTAACTACTACGATGCGAAGGCAAGGAAATCTCGATGTAATGGTGCCACGTGCAGCTGTCTTGCAAGTCAGCAGCTCTATGACTCGTCTATTCTGGGGAAACCCCGCGCGCTTATAATGCCATCGGAAATGTTTTGCTTTGGTATTTCTTTTCTTGCTTCTGAGTCCCATCGGCGGAGATTCTGGGGTGGCTGGAAAAAAAAGCTTGGGCATATCAGGTTGAGGCCTGGAGGATCCAAGTCCAAAATGGACTCTTTCCAAGCCCAGGTCAAGCCGCGTCACGGTTCCAATTCCAAACACGTATTCCTTTGGCCAAGACCTCAGGCGCCCCGTCTTGGGGTTTAGGGCACGCCTGGACATTGAAAGTATGTAGACTGTAATCTGCTATTGAAGCCCTTGTTTTTCCTAATTTTTGGGGGATTTAGTGGTTTAGGGCGTGTCGCGGGACCTGTGATTTAGCGCCGAAGCCCTTGACCCGCACTTCGATCCTCCTCCACAAACAAACGATGTGTCCCTGCTGCCCACCCAGAAAGCCGTTGAGAAGCTGAAAAGAACATACTTCTATAGCCCCTGTCAAGGCTAGCGACATCTAGCGACCAGATTCTTCTGCGGCTTGAGCTACAGACATGCACGAATTATGAACTCGGCACTAGCTTTGAGCAAAGTGAAACTTCCAGAGCCGTCAAGAACGCACAGAAGGCCTCCGCAAGTTAAAACCCACGGAGTATTTCACTCCGCAGCTTGGACTCCAAGCCTCCCGGACCTTCAAGCAGTGCCCTGGGTACAGGGTTTATCCCTGAGAGCCTTGAAAATCTTCAAAGAAACCCTAAACCCATAAAATAGAATTATTGGCAATATAATAATAATAATACTAATAATCCTCATCGACCCTGATAGCCGTGGCGTCGTAAACCCTGACACCTGGAACATTGGCCTTTCGGCGAAAGAGCAGGAGGTGGATGCCAGCAGCTTGGAGGCCGTTTGAAACACGTTCGGTAGTGGTTAAGCGCTCTCTCGGATTCCGGCAAGGGCTCCGGGAGTCTAGGAGGCGGGTTTCTACAAGGGGTTCATCTAAGGGCTCCTTCAAGTCTTATAAAGCTGCCTTGTTTTATGTTTCGCTCAAGGGTTCCTTCAAGGGTTCTCTGAGGCCTTCTACTACAAGGGATGCATTTCACGGCGTAGGGAGATATAACGCGATCGGATGTGCTTATCTTCCGAACAAGCTCGGGAAACTCAATCCTAAACCCTAAACCACCAACCCTCAACCCCAAACCACCCAAGCCCGAAGCCTCGTTAATCTTTCGGTGTGATTCCCCACAGCTTGGGGGGCTTGTTGGCATCTTAAACGGTAGGCTGCGCGCTGGAAGCATTCCCCAACCCCTTGCTCGACAAACTAGAATTAGATTCTCTGAGGTTTCCTGTCAACCTTAACCTCAGTAGAAGGGTCCGACACATGGGTGATGCCTGAGTCGCCAGCGATTTCATCAAGCATACGAAGGAGCTAACGGGCAACAACCGCGAAGCCTTACGCCTTGAACCCGGACCCCATTTTTCAACAAACAGATGACGAAGGCCCCTGAACTCAGGGGCGCGCGCTAAACCCCACACCAAAAGCTCACTTATGCAAAGGAGGAGAAAGAGCTAACAGCACAAAGCCTTAGATAACTTATAAGGCCCTGTAAGGACCTAAACCCGATAATGTAGGAACCTGATTAATCTAACTCCAGAATATTTGGATTCCATGTGAGGAACTCTAATAGACACACAAGGTTTCGTAATCAGGTTCTCATATTACCCTTAAGCAGTAAGCAACCCGGGCCCGAATCCTGCAGCCATCAGAACGTGTGGGAGTCCTTTCCCAAAGGATCCTTACCTATTTAGTAGCATGTGGGTTTTCGAGATTCGGAGTGAGTGGCGACAGTTTCTCCCATAACGGTACCTAGGACCCTTTGGGTATTGCTCTAAGGGCCAGTTGAGCCAGGTCTGCTCAGGCGAGGCTTTTGCTCATCTTCTGGATTCCGATTTTTGGTCGGAGGGGCGTCTACCCAAAGGATCCTAGATAATAGCTGTTATGGGGGATACTTTCCAAACTCATAGCAGTGATTCCTATAAGTTAGAAACCCTACCCCCTTTTTTGCACAGGTGCTTTACATTGCTTACGATCCTTTGGGCTAGCCCAAACCCACATCGGAAACCCTTAGCCAGAAGCTACCAGAAACTGTAGACGGACTCACAACTACGGCCCAAACCCCTAGTCCTATCATGCTAACCAGTGCAGGACAGTGTTCTCAAAGCTTCCGAGTCGCATGACAAGTCCTGGGACAAGGCCTGCGGTGCCGGAAGATCCAGGGCTGCGTTGACACTTTCGGTGCTGGGGTTTGTCAGGGTTTAGGGTTTAGGGTTTAGGGTTTAGGGTTTAGGGTTGCCCTAAAGCTTGTTTTGTTGTTTGACAGGGCAGCTTTGCCACTGCATTGGAGCTGAAGTCAGATTGCGGGCCTTTCAGGTCCTTAGCTCCTCCACTTCCTAGACCCAACACACCAAGCTTCCAAAGCTCTAGATGGGCTTCGGGATCGGAGTTGAGACCCCTCACCGTAAACCCCAAGGCAAACATCCCCAACCCTAAACCCTGAACCCCTAAACCCTAAAGAGAAGCCTAAGACCCAACACTCTGAACTCTGAAGTGTAGACCCTGCATGTCATTCTACGGTTTAGACTTGGGGGAGCTCGGGGTTATTTTGGACTCCCCCTGGCCTCCCATCCACTGCAGGCTCTTCAGTGATCTTGAGGATATCTGGGAAAGCAGGGACTTTACCCCAACTCCGCACCGAATCAGGCCTTTGGATCTAAATATAGGGGCCTTAATAATTAGCTATACTATTTTGGGTTTTCCTTATTATAATTATAGTAAGATATGCCCCAAAACCCTATTCTAATTATTAAGGTCCCTACATTACAGGGTGTAGTGTGTATATTTAGCCTGTAGTTGAGTCTGAGTCCTGTCTCATCCCACAAGGGAAACAGAAGGAGAGCCATCAATTCTTTGTTAGTTGTTAGAGAGCTTGAGGTGCAGCGATGTTTAGGGTCTAAGGTCCATGATTTCCGGAAAGAAGGAGCTGTAGTCTCGGGTACCAGGGTTCGAGATTCAGGCTCATCTCAGCTGTAACTCTGAGACCCAAAAGGTGTTGAGGATCGTCAAGCATCGCCTAAAGCCGATCATTAGCCAAGCAGCCGACAGAGTCTTGAACCGACCTGGAACACGAAACCGCGCCACAAACGATGCCCGTCTTGAACTGCGCCGTTATAGCTCAAACACTCCGAACCTTAAACCCTGAACCCTAAACCCTTTGGCCCCTCCGTTCGTGTTGCGAGGAGTCGTGGAACCAGAACGCAGTGCCGAAGGGATCCTGAGCTGAAGCCCCACTTCAATGTTTGGGAGGTAACCTAAACCCAAATCCCTATACCCTAATCCCTAAGCCTTAAGCCCCAAGCCCTAAACCGAAGCCCTAAACCCTGAAGCCGAAGCCCCCAAGTTAAGACACTACTGGGCTCTACGGCACCCAAACCCTGCATCCAAAGCCCTTTCCGAACCCGAAGCCCTGAGCCCCAAAAAGCCCAGACCCAAAATCCGTAAGCCCTAAACCCCCAAAAACCCGAAGCCTCAAACACCCTAAACCCTAAGACCGGAGACCCTGAGCCCCAAACCCACACGAACTCCAAACCCCAAGCCCTTCAACTGGCCCTTAACCGCAATTCGGGCATTTTTGACCTGACTCCGAATCCTCTAAGGTTTGGGGCTTGGGGCCAGTTGAAGGGCTTGGGGTTTGCAGGTCGTGTGGGAGGTTCAGGGTTTAAGGTTGCACCTTGGACCTTTGCGGGGGCTTGTGGGGTTACGAACATTTCCCGCCAACAAGGTGTAGTGCTGCAGCCGATGTATGCCCCTCTGCTCGACTTTCTCCATGAGAATCGCAGCAGCTCGGACGGGTGATGCGGGCGTTGCAGACATGTCCGCTGCTTTGAGCGAGCCTAATCCTAAACCCTAAATCCCCAAACACTAAGCCCTGAATCCCTAAGCCCTATAAGCTCTCAATCCCTAAACCTTAAATCCCTAAGCCCTAAACCCGGCCCTTGGACAGCCGTGTTAGAAGCAACCTCAAGGGGCCGCGCTGTGTTGGTCGCCACCGTGAAGCTTGAAGTCCGAAACGCAGGTACTAGTTTATGGTAGGGCTCAGGGCTTTGGGTTTAGGGTTTAGGGTCGGTTTAGGAGCTAAAAGGTTCGAGGTTGAACGGTTTACCTGGACCCCCCAACTGCCCTCAATCATACCTCCAAAAAACCATTATCAAGGACCGTCAGGGCTCTATGAAAGGGCCCTTGGGGGATCCTTGTAGGGTTTAGGGCCTTTAGGGCCTAAACCTAAAGCCTAATAGGGTTCAGGGTTTCATTCAGGGTTTAGGGCAAATCACCCGCACCGTTTCTTCGAACGTGTATGGTCTTGTTGTCAAAAGTGCAGAACTCTAATGCCCACACCCTCCAACCCTGAAGCCACCAAGGATCCTATTAACCTCTATAGTAACCAGAATTTAATGTCGGGCTTCTATAGTAGGAATGGTTAGTATGATTTGGGGAAGTATCCCCCATGCCCATGAACAGTACCTAGGAATCTTGGGGGCCCTAAAACCCCAAAGACCTTAAACCCTGTCCGCCTGAATTCCGCCTCCGCAAGCATAAGACATTCAAGTGATGCAAACACGCGAGCAGAAATATATTCGAGCTGTGGTTTCCCTGATATGCGAGGCTACATCCTGAAACAACAGAATAGTACGCCAGCACACCTGAAAGTCCTTAAGCCTCAACCCCTAAACCCTAAACCCTAAGCCTCCAAACCCATGGGCTGTCGAAGGTGGCAAGGCGCCAAGCGATCACAGCGCGTTTGAGCGCGGTGTTTGCCCAAAGTTCATGAGGCGGGCAACATGCCCGAAGCGACCATGAACCCAAAGAGTATGTACATTGGCCCTACAGTACTTATATGGGGACTGCTTTAAACAGACTTTTAAGACCGAAAGTATATATTGTTTGGGTACATCGACATCTCTACAATGTTAACCCCCAAACCCTGCCACTTAGACCAGTTTGCACGGAACTCCCCACGCCAGAATCCCCATAAACCCTGGAAGCCCCGTAGCTAAGTTGAATCCCAAACCCGAAGCCCTAAACCCCCAAGCAACATGCCCGAAAAGCTCCGAAAACCCTAAATCCTAAACCCGAAAAACCGCAAGCCCTACGCCCTAACTCCATGAGTTTAGGGTTCAGGGACTCGGCGCAGGCCCCTGGAGCTGAAAATCCAGGTGCTTTTCGGTGAAGTCGTCGGGGCACAGCTGCAACCTTTCTGCAGAAACAGGTGTTTTTTCTCTATGGCTTAAACCCGAAACCCTAAACCCTGTCGGTTGAGGGTTGGGGATTAAATTTTGGTGTAGGGTTCCAGGGTCGTCGGCAGGCGGAGGTTTCGGTCTTCGGATTTATGGCTCCGGGTTTGGGGTTTACTGATGTGTTCGGCAGTTTGGATGGGAGTTGTTCAGGATCCTTGGGTATCGTGGGGAGTGTGCTGTCAATTTGTAACACTCCATGAAGTCTCGGAGGAAGTCCGAGAATCAGACAGGAGAACCGCAGATCTTGAACCCTCATAAACCTTAAATCCTACACCCCCTAAACCCTAAACCCTAAATGCCTAAACCCGAAGCCCTGAATCCTCCACAGCCCCCCGCGGCACGTAAGTTCCCATGCCGCCCAATACCGCCCATACCAAAAGCCCATGCACACGAAGCTCTTCAGCCCCAAGATCCAAGTAGCATTGTAAAGCTTGCGATGTTTGTGCCGAGTGCTGCTTGAAATCCCCACTTGTAACTTGCTCCCGTAGCCTTTTTCGAGACGGTTGGATGCTCAACTTTAGTGGTCATTCTGTGATCGCCATAGTGCTGGGAAGCCACCTAGGGCGGTGGTTTCTTGAACGACGTGGTCCTGAATTGGAGGCGCTCACGGCAGACCTGCATTCCTTTCGCTTGGAACTCGCCCGGGGTCAGCGGCTTTTGGAAGTATCCAATAGTGCTCTTGAGGTCTGTCAACGCGAATCAGAGGTCCAGAGATTTTTGCTCCGTGCGTCAGGTTGGACTGAACTCATCCTGGTTGTTTGCCTGGGCTTGATTCTAGTGTGGAACTGGGGCTCGGCAAGGGCTGTGCGAAACCAGGGCCACTCAGCGCTCGCTTTTGCAGACGTGCAATCAGGAGACGAGGTAGAGATCTTCCACCAATTTCGGAATCATTGAGCAGCATTGAACGAACTGGGCCTTTAACCCCTGGCGATCTTCGTCGGTTGAGACGGAAAGTTGACAATGGCAGCAATGGCTAGGACTCTGGATGTTAGGGAGCCGCAAATTCTTGTGCATTTCCCTCATGATGCCAATGGTGTCTTATGGCACCATCGGCTTCTCCTGGAGAAAATTGGGGCTGGCACGTGGATAAGCCTTACTCCAGATGGCAATCTTCAGCCGATGAATTTGAATACGACTCGTCATGTCGTGTTAGAAAGGCGACGGGAGTTTCCAGCGGGTGAGGAGGTCTATGTGAGACGAGTGAGCGCTGCAGAGAAGGCCGAATGGCTTGTGAGCAAGGAGAAGACGCTGCACGATGCAAGACTGCTCGGGGACCATATAGAGACTCGAAGGGCAGACGCTTTCTGGACTTCAAATTTGCGGTGGGGATGTTGAGAAGCACTCCGATGGATGACTGGCCCCTGTTAGGACCTAGAGCTGTCAAAGGTATCGTGAAGCAGTTCGAGACGGTTCCACAGACATGACTACATATCATCTTTCATGGGTTCAGTCATCTGGCGTCTCTCAGTTTTCAGCTGCAGTCCACGAACATAAGGTCCTTTGCGACGTATTGAGGGTTACACTATCAGCTGATCAACTGGATGTGTCAAACCTGCTGAGCATAGAACTTGCAGTGAGACCACTCATGCAGATTGAGACTGCAGATCGCCCACCTCGCCCGACTACACCGGTCTCGATCTTGTGAGGGAGCAGAGTGCGGGGCCGCAGGGCAAGCCGTCACTTTGTCCTTTAACAATTGGGATGCTGACACTGGTGGCAAGCGAGGGGGACGTGGACGCGGTACACCAAAAGGGAAAGTCCAAGCCGGCGCTGATAGTAGCGCTGGCACCATCAGCTAATCCTTTGACTTCGGCAAGGTCGGTTATTGGCCCTCCGGTCTTGCTGTAGAGTTTTCTTCGGGCCATATCTGGTAAGAGGGATGATCTGCGAGCTCACGGATTCCCCTTTCCTCTTGGAGCCGGTCAGTATGCAAGCCAGCCTACGCGAGCGATTAGGGCAACTCAGTCGTTGAACCACCTCGCAGGCTTCAAATTCAATGATCCTTTCAAGCAGCAATCTCTTCGTCCGTGCACGGCCGTGCACGAGTTAATGGTCGATCGTCTTCATGAATGCCTTCGTGAAGCTGATAGCATGACGCCGGCCTCGGCGTTACAGGACTTGTTGAGATCTCATAGCCTCTATGATGGGGAGCCCGGAAACCTTGCAAGGTACGATCCGCTGAAACTCAAGATTTTGCGGTCGACAGTCAAGCCCAAACCTCTTGGAGAGCTTCTGCCTGGACATGTTCTACCTCTCTTACAGCGCAAAGAAGTTCATATCGAGAGGAGTCAGGAGTCGGGTTGAATTCGATAAGTTTGTTAATGACAATCCCCGTGGGGTCCCGAAGCAACCTTATTGGGATCCTACTCTTCGACGGTGTGAGGAAGTTCGTATTGACTTTCTCAGGCGCCTGCACGACGCGGGCATATTGACTTTTGGACGTCCATCCGTAGCAAGGTCGGGATATTCTTCGTGAGGAAGAGGGACCCTTCTGCCATACGTAGGATAATTGACGCGAGGTTGACTAATTCGCATCATCATTCTGCTCCCGTCACGCGACTTGGAAGTGCAGCTACTTGTGCTGATCTTGATCTTTCAGATGAGTCCAGTCGGACCAACCTTGGAGAAGATGCTAGTTCTGTCGGCTGGAGCACCGAGATGGACGTTTCGGATTGCTTTTGTCAGTTTGAAATCCGTGAAACGGCATCATGGCTTGTCGTCGACATGCCGCGTAGCAAAGCCTTCCGGGTTGAGCACGGTATTCAGGATAACATCCACGTATGTTGACAACGTCGCTGTTCTTGGAGCTGGGAAGAGTGGGGTTGAGGAGCGTGCACAGCAGTTAGCCAATACTTTTGAGACTCATGGCATCCCCATCGTTTGGACGTACTCCGAGCCTGTTCGAGAACTTCATACAGTTGGTTGTGTTGTCGACTTCACGCGTAGGTCATTGCGATACCGGCCCCGCCGTCTCTGGCGGGTCCATCTCGCTGGCTTAGAAGTGGCGCGGAGGTCCAAAATACGGGGCGATGCTATTCGAGTTTGGCCTGGGCATGCAACTTCCCTCATGCGACTCGCCCCTTTCCTTCTGAGATTTTTGACAAGATCTACAGATTCATTGTCGTTGCGGAGGGGAGGAGGGTGCCGTTGTGGCCGAGCGTGCGCAAGGAAATCCTAACCGCGGCTAATCTTGTTTAGTACTGTCGTATTGACCTGGGTGCGGGTTACATTAGACAGGTTGATATGGGCGATTCCGCGGACACTGGGTATGCCTTGATGACACATGAAGCGCCCCGCTCGGCTATCATCGCGGCATGCCGAGTCAAAGAAAGATGAAGGTATCAGCCTTTGCCAGAAAATATTCGTGACATTATCCGCGGGGGAAAGTTGGTGGACTCAGTGACTGATTTCGAAAACCTCACTGGCTATGAGAAGCTCCAGGCAAACAGTCCCTTGAGTTGGTGTCTTAGTGGGGTTGGTCTTGGAACTGAATACGGTCAATGGCTGCAGGAGGCTCTTTCAGAGGGATCTTGGTTGAAAACAAACCCCATCATGTCGCAATTCAGAGCAAGACGTGGAAAGCGTGAAGACGTTGAGATTCCTGCTCTAGTACCTCCTTTGAGTTCTGACTTCGTCGATCCCAAGGCTTATCGTTTGCTGCGGGCGAAGAGATGGCGAAACCCACATGAACATATAGGACTGAAAGAAGCGCGGGTTGCCATCGAACTGTTCTTTTATTCGGATTGCGTAAGCTCACGATCTCCGACAACCTTCCGGTGGTAGTATGCTTTGAAAAAGGAAGATCCAGCGCACCAGGTCTCAACAAACTCTGTCGCATCGCTTTTGCCATTCAGGTGGGAACTGGGTTGCGGTAGATTGAGGCGTATTGAGACCAAGCGGAACGTCGCCGATGAACCATCTCGCATGTTCGAAGAGAAGCATACACGTTCGGAACTCAACGAGGTTTGCATGAAGACATTTTCCCACTTCATCTTCATGACCGCCTTTTTCCGAAGGAGACCTACACTTACAAAAACTTCCAGGAGAACAACGAGAAGAGTGGCCCACTACGGGCTCCGACGTTGCCTAACGCTGTCTCCTCCTCTTTTGTTGACTCGCCTGAAGGTACCGCCGGAGTTGCAGATTTGCATCATCCTGAAATCGATGCGGTCCCTTTTGGGAAATCTTTTCAGGGTCTGGAAATCTCACCAAGGTGTTCAATGATTTCAAGCTCCAAACCCTTCCTCCACTGGACCTTCTCACATCTTCGGATCATGACTGGACGAGGAGATCCACATAGCTGGCCGTCTTACGCTGCATACTCGAGTTCAAAGTCGCGTATGTTCATTTTGGTGTTCCATGCGCGGTTTTCTCAAGAGCACGGCGTAACATCTGCAACGTTCTTCGAGCCAGAGAAGGGGAACGGGTCGGTTGTGAACTGGCGTGTTTCGTTTGTGAAGCGTGCAGACTGGCGCAAAAGCTCGGGAGGTATTGGAGCATCGAAAACCCAGCTATCGAGACTGTGGGACTTTCCAGCAGTGCGAGAGCTTACCGTTTTGCATGGCGTATTGTTCGTAAAGTTTCCTACGTGCAAGTATGGTATCTCCTACAATAGACCCGCCGCTATTCTCAGAAATTGCCCAAATTTGTGTGCTCTGTGTGTACAATGTGACCATCTCAAGCATCGGGTAGTGACTAGGCATGAAGACGGTGCATGGACGAGCCAGGCGAAACTCGCTGGAGCTTATCCGCTTGATCTTTGTCGTAAGTGGTGCGAGTGCATAAAGCGCGTCATGTTTCGGAAATCTCTGGAGCAATCAGTGCCAGTCAGCGGAACAAGACTGTAAGGGCATCTTGAGCACCATCGCGTTTGGACAACATTCCAAAGCTGATCTCGAAGCCAGGCGGAGCAAGCGCAAAGCTCTCAAACGCAAAACCGGTACGCACAATGCCCGCCGTCAGGAAGAGAAAGACGCGGTCCTTGGATGTGGGCTCATACCTACCTCGGCACAAACAGCTCGTGGCTGGGCGAGTGAAACCAAAGACACTGCAGCTCTACGGCGATGCAGTTGCTGAGTTTGAGGAATGGGCTCGTGAAAACGATATTCTCCGTCACAATCACAAAAAGTTGGACGAAGCTAGCAGTACTTGGCATGCCCGGTTTCTTGTAAGTGGTTAACTTGGTTATGTA
>CAJNDV010029602.1:0-11774 GCA_905221635.1 Symbiodinium sp. CCMP2456 | reverse complement strand
GACAGCAGGACGAGCAGGAGAGCATGTAGCAACGGTAGCATCAGTCGTCATCGTCGCACTGGTGGTGGTGCTGGTGATGGTGCTGGTGGTGGTGGTAGTAGTAGTAGTCGTCGTCGTAGTAGTAGTAGTAGTTGTAGTTGTAGTTGTAGTTGTAGTTGTAGTTGTAGTTGTAGTTGTAGTTGTAGTTGTTGTTGTAGCAGTTGCAGGCAGTAGTAGCACTGATAGTCGTCGTCGTGGCTGATATTGAGGATCCGGATCCAGTCTGTTTTGCTGCAAAAGCTCCAACAACGAGATAGAAGAAACATGATTCTTCGGTCAAACTATATTGAGTTTAAGGTTTAGGGGTTCTGAGGTCTGAAGCTTTAAATCGCCAATGGAAGCTTCCGGACAGCTTTCCTGCAGGGTGCCAAACTCCTTCGATACTGAAACCGCCGTACTCTACACCCCTGAAACAGGGGTCTTGACAACAAGAGTAGAGTGTTCGGAGTATGGTATAGTATACCCCTAAGCCCTAAACCCTAAACCGTACAGTTCTATGGCGACTTTCATGGGATAGTTGTACTAAACGTTCCCTCTGAATCCTATGGCCGATTGTCTCAGAAAACATTGCCCTCAGACCAAAGTCATAACAAATCCTAGACCCTGAACCTCGAAACCCGAAAACCGGAACAACCCAAACCCTAACCCGAAACCTCTGGACCCGTCTAGGGTTCAGGGTTTAGGGCTTTATTATCTTTTCTGTATACATATGAATATATATATATATATATATACACATTATATATATATATATATTATAATTAATTAATTAATTCATTCATTCATTCATTCATTAATTTTATATAGATTAACCGCCAAGGACTGACAGCCACTACCTGGGCTCGCCCAAAACCTCGCATCTGGCTTCGGGTACGCAGTTGACCCTTGGCAAGCTTTAGGGATTTAGGGCTTAATGTAGGGATTTAGGGCTTAGGGTTTAGGGTTTAGGGTTTAGGGTTTAGGGTTTAGGCTTAATGTAGGGATTTAGGGTTTAGGGTTTAGGGATTTAGGGCTGAATGTTGGCGCCTTCATAATTCGAACAGGGTTCCGTTAAAGGGATTCTTAGAGGGTTCTATAGGGATCTATGATAGGGTTCTATAGTGGGGGCCTTAATGCTTAATAATTAGACTGGGGTTTTGGCCTCCTTGATAGTATTCGTATGACAAGGAACCCTAGCAGAAATATTGTGCTTGGGCCTCCTTGAGTAGTATTCGTATGACAAGGAACCCTAGCAGAATATTGTGTTCTTTTGTAAAGCTGGTTGAGGGGTTTAGTGTCCCTAGTCCCTAAAATCTAAACCGTCTTGAGGCAGTTCTAGACACGCTTTTTTGCTTTAGGTTCCGCATCGGGCTTAATGTAAACCACTGATGAATAAACACCCTTTGTGAAAGGACCCTAATATTAGGATCCCTAGTTTAGTCCTTGTTAAGGGAGGGGGGTTATTGATCAGGGGGTGTACATTATAAGGGTTCAGGGTCTAGGGCGGGGCTTCGGTTTTATAGATTCGTTTTGAGGCTTTTGGGATTCTGGGGCTTGAAAATAGGGGTTTAGGGTGAAGGTGGCTTTGGGATGTTGAATCGCGCGTTTGCGCCAAGGCCACACCACACCAAAAACGCAGGAAGATGCCCAAGTCGACGGCTCTAATACAGGGGCCTAAATAATTACCTACATTATTCCTTGGGGCGGGGGGTCGTTAGTATAGTTATAGTACAATGGGCCCCAAAACCCTATTCTAATTATTAAGGCACCTATATTGCTCCGTCTTGCCCTGCACGACTAGAAAACTTCTCTGAGCAGGGTACGATGTCCTTGCGAGAAAGGACAGAAATCCAGTTTTTCTGGGCCGCCCGATTCGCCCGATGTTGCAGCGACCGGGCATCCTTTCTCGACGCAGCTTACAGTAGGGCAGAAAGATGAGCTCGTCTCGCAGGTGCAGCCCCAAACCCGAAACGCCCTAAGGCTAGGCCCCAAAACCCTAAACAATAAACCCCGAAGCCCTAGACCCGAAACCCTAAACCCGAAACCCTAAACCCTAAAGCCCTAAACCTTCTAGTTACTAGCCTTGCAGTTCTAGAAATCCTCATGCGTCGAGCTCGGCCCTGAGCCCTTAAACGCGCTGCATCCTAAATCCCAGAGACCACAAAAAACCCTAAACGGTTTAGGGGTTTAGGGGCTTAGGGTTTATAAGGTTTAGGGTTTAGGGGTTTAGGGGTTTTCGGTCTAGGGTTAGGGGTTTAGGGGTTTAGGGTTTAGGGTTTAGCGGTTTAGGTTAGGGGTTTAGGGCTTAAGGTGTAAACTTAATTAAGCCCACAGAAAGGAAATCGTAAGCCACGAATCTCTGGCCTGGCTCCCGGTCAAAGTTGTTAAATTAGCCTTCAGGGTTGCGGTTTAGGGTTTGGGGTTCAGGGTTTGCGTTTTAGGGCTTAGGCTTGTTCGTGGCTCGCCTTCTATCCTGAACTACTGGTCTGTTGTGCAGCTTAGCTTTGGGTTTGTTGGGCTGTTGCTTGCGCATCACCAAGCCCTAAACCGTAAACCTCCCCCCAACAAAACAATCGCAAAAAGCCACCCATAGGCCCCATAGTAGATCCTTTATTTGGGTTCATATTTCGAGTCCTATTCGGTAATCCCAAAAAGGAATTACTATGGGGCCTATTGGTAGTGTGGTTTGAGGCTCAGGCACCCAGGACTCCTCTATTTAGGGATAGGATTAAGGGTTTAGGGTTTAGGGGTTTAGGGGTTTAGGGGTTTAGGGGTTTAGGGGTTTAGGGTTTAGGGTTTAGGGTGTAAGGGTTTAGGCTTTAGGGTTTAGGGTTTAGGGTTTAAGGGTTTAAGGGTTTAGGGTTTAGGGGTTTAGGGGTTTAGGGGTTTAGGGGCTTAGGGGTTTTAGGGATAGGGTCCTGTTGAGTGGGTTCAGTCTAGGACATGTTCAGGTGGGTAGTTACCGTCTTAGGAGCCTTTTAGAAGGTCTATATACCTTATAGAAGCCTTATAGAAGCCACATATACCTTAGACTCCCCACCTGTAGTTTCTTTCAATATTGACGTGTGTTGTTTATCCAAGGTGTGGAAATCTCCCGGTATGGCCAGGCGTTGCCTTATCAAGTTTTACGATCATATGATCCCCTATAGAACTGAAAGTTTACAACTTTGTTTGGCTTTATGAACTTTGCAGTTAAGAAAACCTTTTGAAATTACGCACTCATTAAGCCCCCTATATAAACCCTAAGCCTAGAACCCTAAACCCTTATCCCCTGAGCCCTAAACCTTGCCCATGTTACCCAGCCGGAACCCGGAACCATCGACTCGGACAAATTTGAGGCACTTCGCCGTGAACTCCATCGCAGCGCGGCTGGAGATTGCCCTAAGGGTCCATGTAGCTTTCTGGGTAGTTTTCTAAATTAGGGGGTCTTTGGGGTCCTTTTTAATAAGGGTGCCGTGCTGGCTATGTCACTGGGCAGCTGCCTTGGTTAGAAACCCTAAACCCTAAACCCTAAACGAGATTGAGGTTTCGTACAGCCGACATCGAAGCGCTTTAGTGTCGAAGGACCTGTCTCCAAGGCCTTAGTCATTGTTGTGTTGTGAGCCAAGTCTAGTTACCGATAGGAGCCTTATAGAAGCTCTATATAGCTTATAGAAGCCTTATCGAAGCCCTATATACCCTAAACTCCCCTCCTGTAGTTTCCTTTAACCAAGTTCGTGGTGAGTGTCTTTAACGCAGATGTTTGATGGAGGGATTCAGGTTTCCTTGCCTCGAAGTCCATGCAGCACCGAAGTACCTATACCCCCCAATCCTGCAATCAGTTCTTTTGTCGGGGAGCCGCCTTGTGGCTAAAACCCTTTCAAGAGAGCACAAGGTACTATAGGGGCCTTTGTAGTCAGAATAGGGTTTGGGGTAAATTATACTATACATATAATAAGGACCCCCCCACAAAAAGAACAACTACTCTAATTATTAAGGCCCTTACATTAGCCAACAACGGGAATACCAACTGACGTCTTGGTAAGTTTGCATTCGGGACTAAAAGCCTCGTACCTCGTCAATAAGAAAGATCACCTTACCCAAAGGTTCCATGTATTATATACTACCACTATGGAATAGGTCCCCAAGCCATAATAGGGATGGTCTTTCGGGACTTATGATTTCGTAATGGTAGCATAGATGGACCCACTGGGTTAGCTGTAACGTCATCCTAATTACGATCGCGTGCCTAGGGTTTAGGGTTGTTTAGGGTTTAGGGTTTAGGGTTGTTTGTTGTGTCCTGGCGCGACGTTGCAAGCCAGTTGCAAAAAAGGGTTGTTTGTTGTTTAGGATTTAGAGTTGTTTAAAGGTTCTAAACTAGATGTGCCTACATCCCAAACCCCATAAAAGTCGCATCTAAACAAAGCGCCGAATCATCGGCAAAATGACCCCTAGAAAGTTGAACTGCAAAGAAACAGACGAGAGAACCCGAACGCACGACTTGCGGACACTTGGGCTATAAAATCCCTGAACCCTAAACCCTAAACCCTAAACCCTAAACCGTCAAGTACCCAGGTGTTAAGCAGCGGGTTGATCCAGCTTGCCAGGACTCCGGGGTCGTTTAGGGCTTAGGCTGTGGGCTTTGGTGTAAGGCTTTGGCTTCAGGGAATGGGGCTGAGGCTTTTCGGGTTGTTACATAAGGGACTTGGATTCCGAGTTTAGGATTTAGGCATGTTTAGGACAATAATGGTTTAGGGTTTAGGGTTTAGGGTTTAGGGTTTTAATAAGGTTTCGCGTCCGATATCGCAGCTGTTTTTTTCAGAGTCAGAGTGTTCTCAAAAGCAACGCGCTGGGCATATCTCTGTTTATTTCCTTTTAATTATACAGGACCGTCAGGTTCTCATCAGGGTACGATTTGAATTGCTTGCACATTTTCGTTTGCAAGCCGTCAATCTGTCCTTTTGTTGCTGCATCCTTCGGAGATGCGCGAGGCATCTACATACTATACTTACCCAGAGGGTCCATGTACCCAAATAGTAGAACATTGGCCTTAATGTAGTCCCTATATGGGTACTTTAGGGCCAATGTTCTACTATTTGGGTACATGGACCCTTAGGGTTATGTATCTATACATCTGAATTCAATTGTGCTTTCGATTATCTCGAAATGGTGAAAGTCTTGTCATGGTGACACTATTGGGCCTCTTGCCCGTGCGGTCCTTTAAATCCCGCCAGTACACGGGGGAATTGATTAAACCCTAGGCCCTAAACCCTTAACTGGTTTAGGGTGGAACGAGTTCCAGGTGTGGCGCCTTCAAAACAGTCTAAGTGCCACCAATTCAAAAAAAGGGCCTAACTACCTGGCTTCTCAGGCTCGTTCCTTACCTTAAACCCGAAACCCTACACCCGAAACCCTGCACTCTAATCCCTAAACCCTGCGTTGGGAACCTCTTCACCCTAACCCCTGCTGCCTTAGCCCTAAACCCTTTAGGGTTTAGGGTTTTGGGTTTAGCCCTAAACCCCACACCCCAAACCCTAAACCCTAAACCCTACTACCTCCGGTGCTTGGATGTGCCCTCTTGGCTATGTAGTGTCCGGATTCCTTGACAGGCAGCTGCTGCGTCAAGAAACCTTTTTGGGCTGGTTTAGGGTTCAGGGTTTACCCTAAGAACCCAAAGCCGACTTTTTTGTAGGTTCTTATTATAAACCCTAATATGGGATTTATAGGGACCCTACAAAAAAGTAGGTTTTGGGTTCTTAAGGTAGGATTTAGGGTTTTCGGGACCGGGGTCTAGGATTAAGGGTTTTGGTGCGTTTTGCCCAACGGAGTGTTAGTCTGGGATCTGTCATCTTCTCGCATCACAGTCACAAAGAGGGTCGAAGTGCCCAATGAGTAAGGCGTTAGTTGCCAGCTCCTGTTCTTTGAAGGGTCGTTCCCTCCTAAACTCTATAACTATACACCCTGAATGCTACGCAATAATTGGGTACTGAGGTTTAGGACCATAGAGTTGGAGGTTAGCCTTTGCGAGGGTATTCGACGGTGCGGTACTTGAACACTTTAACCCTTATAAGCCCTAAACACTAAACGCACGCCAAAGGCCACAGGGTCCTCGGGTCCTCAGCCCTAAACCCTAAACCCTAAATCCTAAATCCTCTAAACCCTAAAGCGACCAAACTGCAAACTGCGCCGCTCAAGCAGCCGTAAAGTTCCACTGAAGAACTTACCGCACCCCGAACAGGAGTTGTGAAACGGTTAGGGTTTGGGGGTTTAGGGTTTATGCCTGCGCCCTGGTTTTGGGGTGTATGAGTTCTGAAACGCGCCTACACCTGGGTTTTCGGGTATCGGAGTTCTCAACCGTATCCTAAAACTTGAGCGACTTCCTATCATCAGCGTTGGAACTTGGCAGGAAGTGGTTCCGAACCTGTCTCAACGATGTTGTCTACAGAAGGCCGGTCTGTTACTCCGGGTCCATCATGTACCCGCATAATTAGTGTATTCTCGGCCGGCACAGGGTGTCCCTTCCTCCCACAGTTTTCAAGTGGGTGTTGGGTTTTTGGGATGTAGAATTACGATTTGGGTTTGGGGGTGTAGGGCTGCAGGTTTTGAGGTATTTCGGGACTTCGCGATGCTGGGAACATGGTTTGCTAATGCACTGGGGCTGGGTTGACGGCGCTCGGGTGCCTTTGGGGCGTGTAGGGTTGCAGATGAAAGATTGATTTGTCCACGGAAATCGAAGGGTCTCTGGAGATGAGGGGACTAGAGTAAACGCGGGTTGTGCAGTGATTCAGTGGTGACGTGGTGGTGGTGTTGAAGATGAAGGAATAGTACAAACTGTCGGTTGTTTTGGCGTCCATATAGTTTAGGTCTTCGGGTAGCGCGCTTGGTGTTGGTTTATTTTGATCTAGACCCTAAACCCTAAACCCTAAACCCTAGGGCTTGCGGTTCCGAGGTCAGGGGCTAAGGGCTGCTTGGACTGGACTTATCTGAAGCAGACGGCGTGGGAACGGGTTGAGAATGGAGACCGATCTCGTGCCTGCTGCATATGCTCTGTGTATTTACCCCTAAACCCTAAACCCTAAACTCTAAACCCTAAACCCTATTACTACTTCTGTGCGACTGTATACACGAAGACACAAAGCAACGCCGAGACTCCGCAAGGCTCGATGCCCTAAACCCTAACCCTAAACCCTAAACCCTAAACCCTTAACCCTACCCCCTCCCCTATATAAACTCTATTTCCTAAAACACTCGCAGGATCTTCCCTACAGTTTGATATGTTCTTAGCCCTTGTAGCTCCGGACTCGGGATAACCTGGCTAGGGGTTTTCTTGCAAACATCTATAAGCTTGGGTATGAGGTTCTGAGCCATTCGATGAGTAACCATACTCCTTTGTTCGAGTTCGCTATATTTACATAGATCGTACCCTAAACCCTAAACCCCACCCTGAACCCTGAGCCCTAAACCCTAAACCCCACCCTAAACCCTGAGCCCCAAACCAGAATTGCTTTTTTTTTTGGTGAAAGTGGAAGCTGAGCAAGCGATGAACCGCCAGGCTTGGGGAAGGTGCAGAGGACCGCCCCTTTTAGGGTTTAGGGTTTAGGGTTTAGGGGCAGTTGGGATGACCTCGACGCCTCAAACCTCCCTTGAGGGCTCCTAAAGGGTATCGCCCCAAGCCTTGTACATAAACCCTTAAACCCTATGGGCCTCAACCCCATAGCTTGAAAACCAGAACCTTTAAAACCCTAGAATATACACCCTAAACCCTAACCTTCTAAGCCCAGGACCCTAAAATTTGCATGTTGTTGTTTAGGCTCGGCTCCTTAGGCTTGCATACAATCTCCTGCGCTATGACGGGGGGTGCTCAGGGTTCAGGGTTTAAGGTTTAGGGTTTAGGGGTTTAGAGTTTAGGGTTCAGGGTTTAAGGTTTAGGGTTTAGGGGTTTAGAACTTTGGGTTTAGGGTTCAGGGTTTAAGGTTTAGGGTTTAGGGGTTTAGATTTTCGGGTTTATGGTTCAGGGGTGCTCCCGCAGAACCCAGCCGAAGCTGTCTCTACACCTCATGGGTTCTATGGGACCCACAAGCGCTTCTAGGGCCTGAGCTGACGGAACGAGGTTTGGGGTTTCGGGTTTAGGGTTTAGGGTGAGGGTTGGGGCCACGAGACAGCATTTATGGAGCAGGCCCTACATCCTCCTTTAGGTTCCAGGGTTTAGGATTTAGGGTGTAGGCATGCTTACATACCTGTAGTTTCATGCGACACAAAAGACCAAGTCTTTTCGGAACCTTAAACCGGCCAGGTTCCATCGTAAGCTCCGCAACCCTGACCGTTGCTTTTCAAGCGCAAACTCTAGACACCAAACCCCTCAACCCTGCACTCCTAAACCCTAAAATCTGAAATCCAAAGCCCCTAATTCCTTAAACCCCTCAACCCAAGACCCCTAAACGCTAGAACCTTAGACTAAACCTCAAACCCCTCAACCCTTAACTCCTACATCCTACATCAAGCCCTAAACCTCAGAAGCCTCAATCCTTCTGACTCAAGGCACTAGTCTGGTTGCAAAGCCTACTATTGCCATAGCGGTCGGAATTATGATGTAATAGCTATGCACGTATGTAGAGTTCTCTTCTCATCAGCCCACCGGAAGGTCGTACTTTGAGTACCTTTATGATCTCGGAACTCTCGGAATTATTAGTGATAGTTTTCCCTCGAGATAAGTAAAAGTACAAGACCGCATCATCTACTCCAAAACCCTATTCTAATGATTAAGGCCCCGACATTACACTCAACAATCCCAAAGGGTCCTAGGTACTGTTATGGGGGATGCTTTCCCACATCATAATAGTAATTCCCAATGAAGGTACTTTTAGGACCCTTTGGGAATTTCCCAGGGTGAAAGGACTGACTTGGAGGAACCTTGAGAGAACTCGGCCTTAAAACGAAGTGGCCACCTCGTTTCGTTAGAGGCCTGGAGTTTGCCTGTAATAGGACCTTTTAGGGTTTAGGTTTAGGCTATTAGGGTTTAGGGTTTAAGGTCTAGGGTTTAGGGTTTACGGTTTAGGGTTTGGGTTTCCTATGTCATAGGAATAGTGAGGACGGTATGATGGCGCCTAGCCCCTTAAGAGCATATACCTACCTTCTTGAAACCCATAATACCCCTATATGTAAGTCGATACAAATCTCTCTGAGGTAGCCCCTAAACTAGGCCCTAAACTCCTAAACCCACCTCCGAAACCCTAAACCTGTGTAGATCTCCTATGGATGCCTTATAGGAAACCCTGGACGGATTCCTTGTAGTAGCCTGTATAGGACATGGACATGGCGATGTGCCTGAAGCAGCATGGGCCCATCTTGGTGGAAGCCCTGGGCAAGCCCAAGGCACCATCTGGCAGTCCTTTACGGGTTCTCAAGGGTCCC
Source organism: Symbiodinium sp. CCMP2456 (assembly GCA_905221635.1). Classification (NCBI taxonomy): domain Eukaryota; class Dinophyceae; order Suessiales; family Symbiodiniaceae; genus Symbiodinium; species Symbiodinium sp. CCMP2456. Next base: position 2,366 of record CAJNDV010029602.1, on the reverse strand, counting down.
TTGTGAAGGTTCGCATGAGGATACCCTCGAGGATACCTTGGAGTAAGAGTATGGGGTTTCGGATTTCGATTTAGGGCTCGGGATTTTGGGGTGTATCAGGGCTTACAAGGCGTGTGACGCAGTAGTTGCTGCTTACCCGTCTTCCGGAAGACTGTTGAAGGCTCACCGGTACATCCAACCGCTTTGAGGACAAGGATAGATGCGATGGAGTATGCTGTACGTTGCAAAAACCCTAAGCCTCAAACCTATAAGCAGACCCCCCTAAACCCTAAACGCTAAACCCTAAACCCCTAAATCCTAAACCCCTCTAACACCAGAAACCTTTCACGGACCGGTGCTCCCCAACCTACTCGTGAAGGGCCTGCTTTGGGTTTAGGGTTCGGTTTAGGGTTTAGGGTTTAAGGTTCAGGGTTCATATCTTAGTAACCTAGAAACCACCACACCACAAGTGTTAAAGCCCTGCACCCCGAAATCAGGGGTTGAGGAGTTGAGGGTATTAACCCCGCAAAACCAGTTACTTGGGTGTAGAGGCTAGATAAGACCCCCTCAAAACAGATGAGCTTAGGGGCACTTAGAAACAATTTTTAATCTTTGGCTACTACAAACCCTAAGAAGCAGCTAAAACTTTTGCTAGGGGTCTAAGTTCAGTATAGTGAGGAACACCTTATCTTCAGACCCGGGAGGAGATAAACAGTGCCAGCATGCTCTCGGTCAAGTCTGGCGGTCGTGGTGCGGAGCTGCCACTTGCCCGGGGAATGCGGAAATCAGGACTTTACGGGGATGCGACGCATGGTATCTTAAGCCACATGTCCGAATTGTGCGGTCCTGTTTCAATAGTTGAGGAGGGAATACTCAACTCTCGAGGCTATGTCGAATCCCGCCATACCCAGAGACTCCATAAAATCCGCTAGGTACAAATACACAGCTTCCTTGCGTAGTCTTGGAGTTTTATGGGTACTGGGTTTCTGGGGTCAGGGAACTCAGCAACCAGGCTTCAAACCCTAAACCCCCTAAACCCCTAAACCCTAAAACCCTAAACCCCTAACCCCCTAACCCCTAAACCCTAAACCCTAAATCCTTCCCTGTAAACATTCTTCAAGTGGAGCCCCTTGGGGCTCGCTTCTTCTTATGTGATCCTCTTGCCTTTAAAGGGGGGGTCTGCTCTGGGATCAGGGCCCCCAAACCCTGAACCCTAAACTCTAAACCCGAAGCCCTGAAGTGGCTCGGCTTTGGGCCGAGGCAGCAAGCGCATGATATCTCATGCCTACAAGCCTAGACTCCGTACGTCCCCAAGCATTCAGGGTTTAGGGTTCGGGGTGTTGGGTTTAGGGTTTGGGGTTCAGGGTTTGGGGGTTCAGGGTTTTGGGGGTGTAGGGTTTAGGGAGTCGGGTTCAGGGTTTAGGGTTTTGGGGTTTTGGGTTTAGGGTATTTTGGGTCAAGAGGCAATGCCCTAGATTTAACATGCTTGCCTTGCCAGAGACGTCTGTCAGAATGCCGGAAGTAATGTTTGACGAGATGGTGAACCCTAAACCCAAAACCCAAAACCCAAAACCCTAAATAAACCCAAAACCCTAAACCCTAAACCCGCCAAAGACGGTTGCCCAGAGACGCCACGAAGTAAGGCCAAGCAGGCCTCGATTTTTTTTTTAAGAATGCTAGTACCTTCCTTAGTTCCCCAATACCCAACCTTTAAACCTTTTTGGGTTCTTGTACTTTAGTAGTAATCCAAGAGTTTAACCCTAAGCCATGAACCCTAAACCGTTTTAGCTCTTATTTCCTTGGCTTATTGGAGAAGTAAGCTCCCGGCTGCCAGGTTCGGATACTACAGGGGCCTTAATAATTAGAGTCGGGTTTTGGGGTTCCTGCAATTGTAAAGGGTTCCTTAAAGAGCTCTTTAAGGGCTACTATAACGGATTAGAGTTTAGGGGCCTTAATAATTAGAATAGGGCTTTGGGGCCCAGTATACTATAACTATAAGAAGGAGCCCCGCCCCCAAACTAGTATTGGTAATTATTTAGGCCCCTGGAGTGGCGTTCAGGGTGTCGGGTGGAGAGTTCAGGTGTAGGGTCCCGGGCTACCGAAGTGAGCTGCTAGGGCATAGGGTTTAGGGTTTAGGGTTAAGGGTTGGAGACCGGTTAGGGTTCGAGGTTTGGTTCTTAAGGGCTTAACATGAGAGCCTTTGCTGTTGAGAGCCCAATGGTAAGAAGCTGCAGGCTGCAAGTGGCGAAGGTCTGTACGCTTCTGATACATCCGATCCCGGCCGAGGAGATGTATGAGGCAGGAGTTGTGGGGTCCGAGAGGTTGAGATATCAACAACCATGACGCCGCCACCACCACCAACACCAGCAGCAACAGCAACAGCAGCA
>CAJNDV010029591.1:38103-50778 GCA_905221635.1 Symbiodinium sp. CCMP2456 | reverse complement strand
TGGCTGCTGGCCAGTGAAGAAAGTGTTGCGGGGATGTACACGTAGCTGTTGAGTCGCGCAGACGCGTGGATTCAGTATTGAGGTTGGACACGTCAAAGGTGGTATCTTTTGTTGTTGATGTGTTGCTGTATTTCCAGCTTTCGCACACGAACTTGGCAGGGGGGACTCACAGGATTGCTTGTTCACCGATTCGGTGTATGAGTCGGCAGGAAGTTTGCGATGACGGCTGATGGCTCCGTGATCGCTGGTGCAGGGCACAATTCCTATTGGGTCAGCACAGACAGCGGAGCAACCTGGACAAGGCGATCTCCTATGGAGAAGCAGTATGAATCCCGGAGTGTTTTAGACAGATGCCTTTCTTCCCCGCAGAATCCCACGGCCGTCCCAAGGTGTTGGTTGTATACACGGTCAGATAGTCACAGTAGCATCGTAGAGGACAGAGCGACAGGGAAGGAAGGAGGGAGGAACGGACCATGTTCAACGACTCACCAACTCTTGAACCGGATGTTCAGAAAGTCACGGGTATCACATCACGTCCAAGGAAGGCATTGCCCTTTTCAGCTGATGGATCCAAACTTGTCGCCGGTGGAATTGAAGTGAACATGTGGAAGAGCGATGGCGGTCCAACCTTTCAAACGGGCTTGTCTGATGCACAATTCCCAAGCTCAACATCTCAGAAGCTTCGTGACCTGGCAATGTCTCCGGATGGCAACATCATTGTTACTTTCCCGAAATGGTATGTTCAATGTTCTGCTTGAGTAGCCTGCTTTCGTCTTTTTTGAAACAGTGCTTTTCGAAAGGCAATAGTCAAAGTCTCCTTTGCCAGCAGGGTACGTACCGAAATGCACTGGATCCACCATTGCTGCGGCACCTCGCCAAAAACCTTAAGCCGCAGCAAAAGCGCTAGATGTTAGTTGCCACCAGGTCTCAGCTGGTGACACCAGCGATGTGGACGCGCAGACCTGGACCCAGGGCAGCTTCCGAACCACCGATTTTGGTGCTAATTGGAACCAGATCTCGACGACCCCAATGACGGGTATCGCCATGTCGGCCGATGGCAATGTGATTGCAGCCGTGACCTCACAAAGCAACGCGGGAGTGCGTGTGAGCACTGACGGAGGCGGGGCTTTTCTCCGTTGAATAAGGGCTGGCTACCTGGTTGCTGAAGGTAAAGCAACAGTTCAGGGGTCCATCTTTACCGAAGAAAGCCCATGGGCTCCTTTTAACGACAATGCCCCAGGTGCCAACTGGGCAACCAACACGCCGAGCGAATCCACGAGCCTACATGCCATCGCCATGACGTCCGATGGCTCGATTATGGCAGCTGTGGGCCATGGCAACGGTGGCATTTGGATCAGCAATATAACACTGGCTCAACTTGGACGCAGGTTTCTGGCCGCTGAAAGCTTGTTCTACTACACTGACACTAATGTAGGAACATGATTAAGAAACCCTGGCCCTATAACCCCAATTTTTTTGGGGTTCATATTAAGAACCCTAATAAAGGCTCAGGGTTGCTTAATCAGGTTCCTACATTACTATACTACCTCCGTTTTTGCCCTGGCGCTCTCGGGATCTTTCGGGCATCGCCATGAGTCCGCAAGGGGTCATACGTCATAGGGAATCAGAGCAGGGGATTTCGGCATGCCCAAAACCCCGAAGACCATCCTGAAAGGTACTCGTCTTTCTTCCTTTCTAAGGTCGTGTCGGATTCTGGTGTTTGGGAAAGTGTGTCCATGTCCGCGGATGGCTCAGTGATGGGCGCAACCAAGATGTCTTCCAAGCTTTGGACCAGCTCCGATTTCGGCGTCACCTGGACCGAGGATGCAACAAGTCCGGATGCCTGGATGCATCTTTGAGCGTGATTTGGGAAGGGCCCGTGCAACTCCAAGAAGAAGCGCCTTTACTATACTGTAAAGGTCTTGAGACCAGCACATCCAAGGACAATGCCAAGTTTATTGCGATCTCATCCGATGGCACAAAGATGGTGATGGAGGGTGCTGCTAAGCTTCAGTACAAGGGTTTCCCCACCACCACCACGACGACGACCACGACGACCACGACTACAACCACCAGCACTACCACCAGCGGAGCTGGAAACGGAGGAACCGGCACCACACAAGGAAGCACCGTCGGTGATGCCACAACATCGGCCTCGCACCATGCGGCCTTCATCGGAGTGAGCTGCATGGCCAGTCTATCCATGTTGGCTTGAACGGTGTAGAGGCCAGCGGTGATTGACTCACGGTTGGGGCACAGAGTTCCGTTGGAAGCAAGTAGCCCGGGCTGGGATTGAAGATGTGTCGGGTTAAAACTTCTCTTCAGATCGTTGCCGTTGCCAGGTGCTCCTTTCAAGCTACTCATGAGGTAGCGAAGATGCACGACGCTTGTTCTGCTTCATGTCTGACGGTAGGGCCTTCAAAGCACACGTGCTCGAACACGACACACACACACAGGTTGACTACGTGATGCTGGCTGTCTTTGCTATAGACTTGGGAAATGTTGCCACGAGCACGTTTGTTTAGCAATTAGACTGTACAGTTGACCTTGCAATTTGACGTGGTCATGCTTGGCCCTTGGACCTAATTTCTTGGGCCCAATAGTTTGAGTGCAGGCGGCACTTTCAAAGATAGACCTGGCAATGGGCAACTGCTAGGGCTTGCTAGGGAAAAGCCTTCTGTGGGTAACTGGTCAGAGAGGGTGTAGCTGCTCCTGTTGTTGTGCAGTTACTCCGCATGCCAGTGTCCATTTTTGAAAAAGTTCGGCCGAATTCTTTGCTGGCGCTCAACAGAACCCCGGCCCCTGACGCAAATTGCGCAACAGTGTTTTCAGAGCAGAGACGGCCAAGTGAACTCAACTTCGGCCCAACTCTGGTGCTGGCAGCTCGGGTTTCGAAGATGGACCTGGCAATGGGAACTGCTTTGCAACAGCCTTGTGCAGATATCTACTCTGCGAGTGTGTTTATTGCTCAGTTATGTTAACCCTCAGCCTCCGCATGCCGGCGTCCCTTTTTGAACAAAATCGGCTGGCTAAATTCCGGGCCAATACGCCTCACACAAGGCTCAAGCAATCTGACGAAAAGTCGCCTTTGATTCTCTCCGCAAGGCTAAGAGCGTGCTCCATGGGCATGAAGACTGCGTAGATGAACCAAGAAGAAGAAGGTTGGTTGGCGAGCTGCACCACCGCTAATACCGCTACCACCACCACTACTACCACTCTACCACTACCACCACTACTACCAACCCCACCACTACTAGTACCACTACCACCACTACTACCTCATTATGACTACTATTACTACTACTACTACTACTACTACTACTACTACTACTACTGCTACTACTGCTGCTGCTGCTGCTGATGCTACTGCTACTGCTATTGCCAGACGTAGCAGTAGTACAGCGAAAGCAGTAACATCTGAAGGTGGCAGCTGGGACAAAATTGTCAAATTGTGAGCCTGTTGAAGTCTTAATGATTGTCACGACCAGTTACAGCAAGCAGACATTAGACCTGCACAAACTTGGAGTCTGGAAGCATAAACTCCAAACATGCTTATATAACCTCGCTTGAATCCAGCCGTCGACACTTCAGTCGCGAGCAGCAGATGTAGATGAAACCGGAAACCCCATATCACCTACTTGTGGCCCCGTACACCCAAAAGCTAGCGGAGCTGGGAAGGCGAAAGCAACCCCGAAATCCTAAGCCTCAGCGTCGCTCAGAGGTCCCCAGAGTGAGCAGCCTGGGCGCGCTTCGGCCACGCGTATCTCAGGGTTTAGGGTTTAGGCCCTGTTTGAAGTTAGGGAATCTTTAAAGCGATTGGGGTCTTGGTGCCGAGGTTCGGGCAGTTATAGCAGAAGATTTTCCGGGCTGGAGATACATGAGTTTTGTAACTTACGAAGCTGCCAGCCTCAAAGTCTCAAAGCGGCGGCACGAAGCTTTTGGTCCTTCCATCCTCTGGACGAACAAGCTTAGTGAGAAGCGCAAGACTGCGAAGAGTCGTACCAAGGACATTTAGGCACTTGAGTCTCGGGATGTTGGATTTAAGGTTCTAGATTTCGGCTTTCCGGTCTCACCTGCAGTATACTGAAGATTCCTTCGCGCATCGGACTTGGGATCAGAAAGACTTCAGCGGTGCCGTCGGGGAACCAAACCGACCGCTGGCATGGTGGGTTCTGTTACGCTATCAGCATGTGCGCGGTTCTTGTGCTGCTAGGTGCCTTGGGTCAGTCTGTTGATGCAAGTCAGAGTCATCCTGACTGTCTTAGCTTCAGTCTAGTTGCGGCGGAGAGACTTCCACATGCAGCTCACCCGTTTGTTCAATGGCCTCATCGTTTTGCAAGCAGGTGACGAAAGAGACCATTACGGCATAGAGTCGAGCATCGTACTAGAGCTCGCTTGGGACGTCTGGTGAGTTCTTTTCTTGGATTCCTTCTTTTCTCATGTGGTCGTCATGGCATGGGCCCTTGGACCACCTATCCCTCCAGGTGAACAAGTCCCGGCTTCGGCAGGCTCTTTTCATACCAAAGGCACATGCCGACTCTATGTTCAGAACTCGTCCCTGCATCCAACACTGGCTTCCTCCGCATCCTTCAAGGCTTAAACAACTGCCGAACGGTGTACACTGCAGGGTCATGGTTAATTGGAGTTTTCTCTTGCAAGTGCCCCTTTCTTTGCAAGCTTTCGCACATCACGGAGGACCGCGCTTGTGTCTCAAGCTGGGTTGTGCACGTGTGTTTTCTTTACCACCGTCATCGGTTTCAGGGAGTTGCAACACAGGGCTAATGTCAGTGCGAGGTCGAGATCTGTGCAGAAGCCTATCTAGAACACCCGGCGTAGTCTCGTAGTCTTGGAGCTGCGGCAGGTGGAAGCAACTCAGGGCAGGGGTGCCATGGATTTCGGGGGTGTCGAGTGAGGCAGTATGACATCAGGCAGCGCTATGCCCATCAAAGTTGATGTGCATCTGATGAGTGGGAAGTCGGTATCTTTGCTAACGGAAGCAGACGGAACTGTTCATGATTTGATCAAGAGTGCCCGAGGCGCACTGGGAGTTGGGACGGGCAGGCTGTTGACCTCATCAGGGGAGATGCTGGACGGTTCAGCAACTGTGACACAGGTACACTTGCAGGACGGCGATGAGCTCACCTTGCATGTAGGACATGTTGCTGTCGCAACTCACCTTTCGTCCGAAACTTGCGCTGCACTCCTCGGTGATGGTTCCGTGGCAACTTGGGGCAGTGCTTCCTCTGCTTGCGACATGAAGTCACTGCAGGCTCGGCTGCAGGCCGTGCACCATATCCAAGCTTCTCAGCATGCTTTTGCTGCGATTCGAGCTGATGGCTCTGTGGTGACTTGGGGCGATGCTGAGTCTGGTGGCGACAGCAGTGCTGTGCAGGATTCTCTGCACGATGTGCAGCAGGTCCAAGCTTCTGGCTCAGCTTTTGCTGCGATAAGGGCTGATGGTTCCGTGGTGACCTGGGGCCAGGCTGACTTTGGCGGCGACAGCAGCGCTGTGCAGGATCGGCTGCAGAATGTGCAGCAGATTCAATCTTCCGAGTTTGCTTTTGCTGCGATCCGAGCTGATGGTTCAGTAGTGACTTGGGGCCATGGCTCATTTGGGGGCGACTGCAGTTTAGCCCAAGCTCAGCTGCAGAACGTGAAGCATGTCCAAGCGTCTCAAACTGCTTTTGCCGCAATCCTGGCTGATGATTCTGTGGTGGCCTGGGGCGATGTGGACGAGGGCGGCGACAGCAGTGCGGTGCAAGATCTCCTGCAGAATGTGCAGCATATCCAAGCTTCGTTAAGAGCTTTCGCTGCCATCCGGGCTGGTGGATCGGTGGTGACATGGGGACATCCTACATGTGGCGGCGACAGCAGTGCCGTGCAGGATCGGCTACAGAACATAGAGCAAATACAGGCTTCTGAGTTTGCTTTTGCGGCGATAAGGGCTGATGGTTCTGTGGTGGCCTGGGGCCACGCTGACTTTGGCGGCGACAGCAGCGCTGTGCAGGATCGATTGCACAAGGTACAGCGCATCCAAGCTTCTCGCCGAGCTTTTGCTGCGATCCGAGCAGATGGATCTGTGGTGTGTTGGGGCGATGCTCGCTACGGTGGCAATGGCAGTTCCGTGCAGGATCGGTTGTACGACATTAAGCATGTGCAGGCCTCTTCGTTTGCTTTTGCTGCGATTCGATCTGATGGTTCTGTGGTGACCTGGGGCGACGCACGATCTGTTGGCAACAGCAATACTGTACAAGATCGGTTGCAGCAGGTGCAACAAATTCAAGCTTCCCAGTATGCATTTGCTGCGATTAGGGCTGACGGCTCTGTTGTGACATGGGGCTGGGGCCGTGCTAGCGACAGCAGTCCTGTGCAAGAGCAACTGTTGACAGTGCTTCCGTAACCTTTCCACCGTCCCGCAACGTTGCGCGACCCAAATTCCAGCTCTCCGTTCCAGGCTGCAGATGTCGGATGAGTCGGATCACCAGAGCAAGTTCAGAAACAACGACTACATTCAGGAAGATTCCCAGAAAGTTGAGTGCATCGCCCGTCCGCCGGCGTATCGAGGTCGTCTGCAGATCCTAGAGATTGACTGTTCCTAAACGATCTCGTAAACAGGGATTCTTGCTTCCTTGCTGATGCACACATACTGTATGAGGCCTGGCCGGGTAGGTGTAGGATCTTGGGCTGCGTGCTGGTCGAAACGATTATGTCTATGCAGCCGTTTCCGGCTCGGAGGGGTCAGCTGCTTGGACAGACCAAGAGATGCCAACAATAGTATAAGAGCATCCTACGACAAGGAGGGGCGGAGATATCAGGAAGGATGTGACATGGACACTGATCAAGGCATAGGCTGGTCGTCGACAGGCAGCAACATCTCGTCTGCAGGGGGGCCTGCAGTCTGGGGGTTCCTGTGCAGCCCTGAGCTCCTACAATGCCAAAACATAGGTTTAGGGTTTAGGGTTTAGGGACTCGAGGCAGTTCTGACTGTTGAAGAGTCCGTGCGGCAACTCACACTTAGGGCTGCTAGACTCGTAGATGCCCTTTTCTGTCTTCTTTCTAGTCACAGCTGCATAGCTGAGAGAGGGTCTTGTACATTGCTTCAATAGCAAATGTATAAGTTAAGTAAATGTGTAATTTTCTCATTGAACAAACAAACACACATACATACATATTATATATATACATACATGCATGCATTTGTATATGTATGCATGTAGATATACATATGTATATATATATATATATTTATATGTATACATATATATATATATATATATGTATACATATATATATATATATCTACACGTGTATATCTATAATATATATATATATGTCTACATATATATATATATATACATGTATATATATATATATACATATATGAATACACAGTACGTGTATATACAGATGTATAAACACATCTGTGCAATCCCTCTCTCTCTCTCTCTTTCTGTGTGTGCGTGCCGTGCTTATCCAGTACATACTAGGTATTCTATAACCCAATAATCACAGTCTTTTCCAAAATATACTCCAAGAGCCTACTCTAATTATTAAGGCCCCTATAATATCTCTGAAAGATCCAGGCAAGGATGGAGCGGCGGCCTCGCTCTCGCAGCCTTCGAGGCCGGAGTTTCCCCTCCCCCCCCACAGGAGCTCTGCCATACACTTTTAGGTTTCGTATTACATGCACTAAATATTTGTTAGGGCCAGTGGAGCTTCAAGGAAGCAAAGGGCCAGGGCCCAGGCGGGCCCGTGCTGCCACCAGCTGAAATTGCACCTGCAGAGGAACCGTACATCTTGTGCTTCTTGGGAGTGGCATCTGGTCTTCAGCACGAGCCCCTTTGCACCCTGCACTCTACTACCAAGCCCTAAAGCCTTGAAGTCGATTTTTGGACCTGAGCAGTTTCATCTACTGGTTTCATGTTGGCCAGGCCCCTCGCTTGCAGCTGCCTTCGAGGTGGGTGATGCGACCGACCCTTGCGCGTGAAGTGGCCTTCAGAGACCCAAGCCCGAAATCGGAAGTCTGCAGGCCACAAAGGCCCGCAGCTACTCTGCACTCGGAGGCAGCTCGTGTCAAAGTCGAATCGGAGACAGAAAGTGGGGAGTGTACCAGCTCGCGGCTCAGCAGATTCGCAAGAAGAGGCCAGCAGCAGTGACATCCCAGGTCTTTGGCTTGCTTCTAGTCAAAGAGTGGCAAATCAATGGCCAGAATCTGGCAATCTGGGTTATTAGACTCTAACAACAACAATAATAATAATAGTAATAATCATAATAACAACAACAATGATAATACTTAATAATTGTTCGATTGATACTGTGTTCGACACCTCGAAGTTGGGGCCGGTGCAGCTGTTGAAGGCATTGTTCGCGGAGTCACGCATGGCCCTGCCAAGATTCCCTGAAACTACCCCGAAACCTCTCCTCAGAAACCCACTGCGATGAGTCGCAAACCCATCCCGCGACTTACCCGAAAGGCGCCAAGGTCTGCTAAAGAGTCTGTTAGATATATATAATATAATACAATATATATATATATATATATAGATAATATATAATATAATATATATATATATATATCAACAGAGTTCGAAGGCCGCTGCATGCCAAGGCCCGAGCCCCTGCAGTGATCGGCGCCCGCGGGCCGGGCGGCTGCCGCCGGGGCCCCTGAAATGCTAGAATGATGGTGTAAAATAGTGGCCTAACTAATTACCTATACTATCTTGGGTTTTCCTTCTTATAAGTATAGTATAATACATCAGAAAGCCCGTCCCAAGAGTCATCGGGTTTGGGGGCCTTGGAGGTTGAGGCTTGCGGGCTGTCGGGCCTTGGTGGGGTTGTAGGCCCTGGTAGGTGGAACTGGAGAGCGTGGGGGGGGAACCTGGATTCTGGATAGAGGTGCAAATGCCTTCAGGTCAGGGTTCCTCCTGTCTTCTCGGCTCGATTTGGGAAGCCATGGCGGACATAGTATGGAGGCGGTGCATCGTGACAAAGAGCCGACTTGAAATGAAAGGACGGTTCAGAAGTTCTGTGCCGCTAGGCCTTCAAGACGCCAGCGCTTACATACAGTGCCGCGAATCCGCTTGATGCCTGAAGCTTCTGTATTATGGTTGCTTATGTCTCCATGAGTTGCTAGAAGCATCCAGGCTAAGCTGAGCTTGTAGACTATGCATGCAAGGCTTCGCAGCATCGTTCCCAATCCGGGCCTGACTTCTATCAAGATGGAGGCTCTGTGCTCTTGCTGGCATTCATGAACCCCCCAACGGCAGTACAGGCATGTCTCGCTGCATGGACCATCTGCCGTTGCAGCAAGCTTCATCAGCAGAAGTCCAAGCACGTGGCTGAGCTGAGGTCGAGGATGCGCAGAATGAGTCGGCGGTCAGCGTCTTTGGCCGACTTTGCACAATATGTACCTTCAACCATAATGTGGTTAGGCTTGGACTTCACATACCAAAACTTGAGACGTGGCGCGCGAGGTGATGTGCAGCAAGGTGGTTCCTTCCGATGCCACCTGTGCGAAGTTCTTCACGTTGTGATGCAACAGCATGGCCCAGGTGCTTTTAGGTGATGAAAGCAGCGGCGAGTGTTCTCCAGAGCTGCAGCCTCATCAGTGCACGTATGCGGCTATGCAGTCATGACAAGCGACAAGTCTGCCAGAATGGCAAAACCCTGCATCGTTCCCCTCCCGAGATAAACCGCTCCACGGGTCAGAGTGCCCAAGCCCTTTTGTGGAGTCGCTGTGGTTGGCTCCAGGCCCGACCACAGGAAGCTCGAGTTTGCGGAGCCTGAGCTGGCTGCTCAGGGAAGGGACCAATCACCGGTCCTGCCTTCAGGGCCGTGTGAGCTAGCGGTTTCTTGGAGTTTGTCCTACTCCGCCCGAAACGGACGTGCATGCAGCTCTGGGTCATGCGAGCAGCCGGGCAATGGATTCTGCCAGTTCTCACGGAGCACTGCTCCCAAATTCCCAGCGCTCTCTTGCAGAGGCTCCAGGACATCCTCCCAGACCCGGGCCTGCTTCATATCAAGATGGAGGCTGGGGTCCCAGGGGTATGCAGAAGCAAAGCGTGTTGTTGTGAAAGCTCCGGGCAGCCGTTCAGCATCGCTTGCTGCAGAAAGATCCACCTGCCAACATTGAAGTTCGTCGTCGATTGCCAGTTGAGTTGACCTTGAAAGGCCGAGGATGCGAAGTCAGAACCAGAGGTCTGCGACTTTGTTTGACTGTGCACAAGATGGATCTGCACGGCTAGACATCCACCGCCCAAAGACGATGGGAACTGGCCTGCACCGACTCGTTTCATGATGGCGATGCTCTCGTTGAAGATACACACTGTGTGTTGCAGTGTGACCAAGGCCACTCCGAGTGAGGAAAGTAGTCGTGAATGTTCTCCAGAGCTGCAGCCTCAGACAGCACTGCAGCTGGCCACGATGAGTGCTGGATCGCGTAGTGTAGCACTCATTTAGCCATAAGGCCAGCCAGGCCACTTTGAACAGTGTTTTTCCTGCCACCGACACTGCTCGCTCAACTCGCAAGCACAGTTTCCGTTGCATTGGTTGTGTCAGATGTGTTCTTTCGAGTCGCTGTTTTGCAATGCTTCCTGGTATATAAGAGTCCAGTAGCCAACGCAACCCTTCAAATTCCTATTGCCATTACACAAAATCCGACCGCAAGAGTCATCGAGTCAAAGCAGCATGCCCATCGTAGCTAAGATTCGTCGTCACGGCACCTCTCCCAATCCTAAGTTTACAGCCCGCCCAAAATCGCTTAAGCAGAAGGAGCATTCCCTAAGTCCTTCCGTATCTTCTACGCGGGGCGTTTTTTTATATTCCGGAATGTACGGGCTTTGTGCCAACCAACCTTCCCGAGCCACAGGCCAGGACCAGCGAAGCTCGAACTGGCTGAGCCGAGGGTCTCAAAGAAGCGTTGGGGGTCGCTTTGGTGTTCATTTTTTTTTTGGGCTGGAGATTGCAAGGTAGGTTTGAAGGGCTTAGGGCTTTGGTTTAAGTGGGGACTTGGTTCAGGGCTTTGAAGTCGGGTTTCAAGAGTCTTGTTGTGGGGATTAGGCGGTTAGGAATAAGGTTTGTGGCATCCACGTTGCCGGAACTGGGGACTTGTGCACGAAACCGGTGCTTGGGTTCAAGAGGTTGAGGGCTGTAAGCCTAAGCCAAAGCCATGAAAAGTCACGATCTCAAGTGCAAGTTCTGAGCTATTAGTGGAACACTAGCAAAACTCTAAACTCTAAACCATCCCAACCAGGTGGTACCTCCGGAGTTTTGATCTTCCGTTCGATATGCCCAACGCAAGCTGTACTCGCGAACAGAAGCTGTATGTACATGTAAAGATTAAGTAACAAGTCGATAGATTGCGTACATATATATATATATATGTATATATAAATACATATGTATATATATATATATATGGTAACCCCCCCCAAGGACCAACATCGGCCCTGTCATCACTCATGTCTGTCTTGACATCGTTCTAAATTAGCGCCCAAACCACTGTAAATACCTATAGATTTTCTGTTCACGTACACTATTTGCACTCTCAACGCCTCTTGACAGAGTGGTAAAAACAGGGTTCAGTTTTAACTAGTGAAATCTAGAAAAGCAAAATTTACACTAAAATTAAGATTAATTTAGAAGATTATGTTAATTTGTTTACACTATTTATTCTACCGAGAGAACTGATAGAAATTTATTGCCTTTGAGCTAGGAGTAGAAATTGAATTAGGATTCACATAGAATTAGAGATACCTTTAGAATTAGAACTATGCCTGTTATTGTAGTAAGATAGTATTCATAGTATCAATAGTATTAATAGTAGTAGAAGTAGTAGTAGTAGTAGTAGTAGTAGTAGTAGTAGTAATAGTAGTATTAATAGTAGTAGTATGAGCGATATAGAGTAAGCAGGAGGAGGGAGAGGTTGTATAAAGTAGATATTTAGAGTAAATCAATGAAATATTAATGAAATAAAAAGTGTAAGTGTAGATCGAATGGTTACTCTTGGGTGGAGTTGATGTGTTAGTGATGATGGTATTTGTACTGTTATTGACTATAGACAATTGAGGGTTGTTGGTACTTGGAGTGGAGATATCAATGCTAATAATAATACTAATACGATCACTAACACTAACACTAATACTAATACTAACACTAATACTAATACTCATAGTAGTACTAATAATAGTACTAATAGTAATTATGTTAATATTAATAGTAGCAGTAACAGTAACAGTAACAGTAACAGCAAAAGTACCACATTTAGTAATCATAGTAGTAATAGTAATACTAGTAAAGGTAATAACAATGATATATGTAATAGTATAAATAGTGATAATAATATTGCCTCAAGTATTAATAGTATAAGCAGTATTAATGGTAGTAGTATGAACATAAATATACATATAAATATAAAGCCATCTCTAACGTGTGTGTAGTGGCTAGAATGATGATAAGGATGTTATAGCTATTGTGTGATAATTCCTTTATCAGTAATTGGAGATGATTGAGGATATGTAAGAGTTGTTAGATGTGAAGGTGAGGGTGTTTTTAGCGCTATTTGATGGTTTAAGAATATAGTTTAGGGTTATGTAAGTAATATAGGACATCATTTAATACTTATACTACTACTAATAGTAATAATAGTAATAGGTAATAGTAATAGTAATAGTAATA
>CAJNDV010029591.1:0-28260 GCA_905221635.1 Symbiodinium sp. CCMP2456 | reverse complement strand
CTACTCCCACTCCTACTCCTACTGCTACTGCTACTGCCACGGCACGGCACTGTACAGCACTGCACTGCTGCTGCCACCTCAAGAGATCCTCAGCATAGGTCATATTATGACATCTGTAAAACCTTCTCAGGGGCCCGACGCTGCTTCGCGGTGGATGCTGCCAGGAAGGCTGTTGAGGCTCTGGTACCACAGCTGGGCTCTGATTGAACTTTTGAGGTTGGCTTTGGAGTTGTGTTTTAAGCTTCTGAGACTGTTGGGCTTGAGCTTGGTGTGTGTGTGTGTGTAATCACATATGTGTTGGGTGTGTGTGTGTGTGTGCGCGTGTGCGGGCGGGGGGCCTATGGCTGCGATGTTTGTCGCGACTTCGGAGAGGTTAATGCCGATACCCAATGATATCCGGTGCCCACTGAACACTGCCAAGGGGCGCGCATCATGCAAAGCGCCTGAACAGTCCACCCTTGCGCATGACACTGATACTGGGGATTGATGGCAGGTGTTGCATTTGCATGTCATGTGAAGTTTCATTGTGTCGCTGACTGCATGAGCCGGGGATGAAGTTGGTGACGCGCATGACGCTGCAGCTGCCGAAGGCTTGCGAGCGCAACTTCCGTCTGAACGGGCTTCATGCACAGGCTCTCCGGTATGGATGGAAATCGGGACGAGTCGAGACTGTATAGGTCGTTTTTTTAGGGTGCACGCTGGGGTGAGACGGCGTCATGTCGTTTTTGACTGCCACCGATTGTTTGCCTTGTGTGCTTTTGCTGTGGCAGCGATAAGCAGCTGTGGGAGGTCTCTTCCGGCACTGAGCAGTTCCAGACCACGCAGAATATGCCAGATGCTTACCAACGACTGGCTGAGAACTTTGATGCTGATGTTGCAGTTGCCACTGAGCTTGGGTTCACCACCGTGGCAGATGTTGTGTGAGCTGAGTCCCATCTACTCTCCCAAATGAGGATCCACCTGGCGGATTGCTGGGAATTTCTCCGAAATGCCGCGGAAGCCAAAGATGCTTTCGACATCGCCTGGATGCTCAGTAGTGGCGGTTTGGGGTTAAGGGTTTAGGGCTGAAGACGTGGTGGGCACGAACTGTCAAGAGGTGAACTCAGCTACCTGTAATCTTCTGGCATCTCCATGGCAGATAGCGGCATGAACTGATGGAGTATTGGGGCGAATGTCCCGGCCAGCTTGAAATGGCGACTTGTGTATTCAAAGGTATCTCTCGAATCTGCTGAGGCTTGCCTGCCAGAAGATCTGCAGCGATGCAACAGACTCTGACCTAATTACTACATCTGGTATAGAGAGAACCACAGGTAAGAGAAAGAGAACCGACACTAAATTGTAAAGATGCTGCATCAGTGTATCTTTCAAAGGTTGTGTGCGATCCTCCGTCCATGGCCCCGCGAGTCAGTGCGAGGCCTCAGGCTCGGATACTGGCCACAGAAGCAGTGACTGATAAGACCACACCGAGAAAATAGCTGCTATAACTATAGTTGTATAGTTACTTCTACAGAATTACGGTTCACTGCATATAGCAAGGATCATAGCCACCATGCTCATGGGCACCATGATCTACATAGTTTTGTATCCACCATAACAGAATGGAAGTGTGTCTTGTAGCGCTGTGGCAACCTTCATTGTCGGGTGGGCATCTTGTTTACTATAGGGTGTAGGGTTTAGCGTTTAGAGTTTAGGGTTTAGGGATTAAGATTTACCGTACTGGCCTATACTAGCCTGTACTCGACTATACTACACTACGCTAGACTGACTAGGCCATACGATGCAGTACTAGGTCGTGATCTGTCGCTGGAGCATACCTTGCTAGTTTTCAGCCCATTTCAGCACGTAAGCTTGCCTCACGCCGGGGCAATTTCATTGGTGTGCATCGGCTAAAGCGCATCTTTGGAATTACCTATAGTCTCCATTGTAGTTCCTTTTTGGGGATGCCTTATTCAATGCTTAATATATTATTGGTTAAACCAAAAAACGGAACTACAATGGAGGCTACAGGTATGTCCCATCCCCACCGACTCGATCCGGATAGAACCCGGGCAAACCCACTGCGAGCAGTTTCTGGGAACCCGCTCCGGCTCCTTCGCCAGTCCTCTGGGCTCTGATTGAGGGGTTTAGTTCAAGTTACCATAATAAGGAAACCGAAACCTATGTGCTATAGACCCCATTATGGTAACTTGAAGTAAACTTCTGAACAAGAACCCAATCCTGGAGCCAGGCGCTGAAGGCCTACAACTCCCTGAATCAGGGCGCTTTGAAAGTGTTGCGGCCGGGCCAGGGCCTCGGAAGATCGGTGACGGCCCCGTTTGCTTCTGCACTTCAGCCGTGCGGAAGATGGGGGAAGTGACATGAATGCAAGGACTTGGGGAGTCTATAGTGCGGGCTCGCATCTGTCTCCCTTGTTTTCTGCGTGGCATCTTGTTGTTTGTGTGGTTTTGTGTCTGTAGTGACAGCCTGAGGGCTCTATCACTCCATGGGATTATCCCTCGGGCTGCCTGGTACCTCATACTGCATAATATTAGAATAGGGTTTTGGGGCCCATTATACCAGAATTAGAATGAGGAGCCCCCAAAACAGTGTAGGTAAATATTATTGGTTATACCATAACTAGACAAAGGAACCCCCAAAACAGTATAGGTAATTATTAGTGGGGGTGGCCCCTGTGGACAGGACCTCCTGCCCTCAGTCCCAGCCCCAGGCGGCCGGCTGATCAGCTGCTCTTGCAGCTGGGGGCCGAGAGACGGCTTTTCAGGGTTTAGGGTGTTCAGGGTTTTAGGGTTAAGGGTTTAGGGTTCAGGGTTTAGGGTTTAGGGTTCAGGGTTTAGGGTTTAGGGTTTAGGGTTGAGGGTTTTAGGGTTTAGGGTTCATGGTTCAGGGTTATAGGGTTTAGGGGAAAGGGTTCAAGGTTTTAGGGTTTAGGGTTTAGGGATTTCATGTCGTCGGAGGGCTGATAAGATCGCTGTTCCGCGAAGGCAGCTGAAGTCAGACAAAGCATGGCATGCTCAGTGAGAAATCTGGACAGATCCTGCAGTTCTGGGCTATGACAGGCTATAGAAGCTTCGGCCCGAACATGTTGGACAATCATCTCATACATGTATATATGTATTACATAATATGTATAATGTATACATATATATATATATATACATATATATTAATATGTTTATTTATTTATTTATCCAGTCCCCATTCGTTCTGATCTTGAGCGGTGATGTATCGAGGTTCGCACATCACGCGGAAGGATTTGCTGAACACCGTCCAGGCCGGTTGGGCGAGCCCTTGGCATCGCGTAGCGAGCATTCGCTTCACAGCACACCTAAGACACCAGAAGCTTCTTCTCCGTTCCAGGGAAGTGACTCAGCCGCTGCCATTCATTATCTGACCTGGCATAGCTGAGAGACTTCACGAAGCATAATGGAGTTGGCCTGCTCTTGCAAGCCTTTGCCAGGAGGCCGCACAGCTCTTGGGTCGTAGTGTGGTCCTGGAGGCGCATGCCGTGAAACACCTGCCGAACCTTCAGGGCCAGTGCACGTCGGCGAGTCGTAGGTCCAAGTTCCGCCCGAAAACCCCCACCTCTGAAGGCCTACCGCCTTGCTCACATGAAGTCCCACTCAACGTCTGAAGTTAAATAAGTCTTCGCATCTAATTAGGGCTTTGGGTACAGGTCGTCTCAGCTTTATTTATTGTTGACCCGACTCAGGAGGAGGGCTCGGCCGGGGCAGACCATCCGACTCGGCGTGGCTTCCCCGAGGGCGAGTATTTGCAGGAGCGGCTTTAACTTTCAGGTTTGGAAGTGGTGGCCAAAGCCACGCTGTTGGTGTGCCCTGACGTCATTGTTTTTAAAGCTTGAAGGTGACGCATGTAGTCGGTGGCATTTGGAAGTCCAGCCCTGTAATTGCGCTCATGTGTGCATGGAAGGTCCTCCACTTCATCGTTCAGTGACGACGACAGTGATGGCGTGGGTTGACATCCGAGAGCGACAAAAAAACAGCGTTTGCATCGCTCCTCCCTGGTCAGCAGCAAGATTTGTCATCATGACTTTATCTCTGTTCTTTCTGGCTAAGCCAGCTTCGGAACATCACTAGCCGTCACCAGCACCTCAGCCCCTCATTGCTCACTGCAAGTAGGAAGGAAGGATGGCATGTAGCGCGTGACAGGCCTATCTGCCTCCTCGCACACGCCTCTGTCGGAGCCTCATCCTGCAACGGTGACGAGACGACACGTCCGCTGTCGAAGCAAGACCTCCAATCCCATGGACTGGACCCGAAGACACGGAGCATGTTGACGCACGGCTCCAAGGCTACCACTTCATCCGCGGATGCTGCAGATGGGAGCACAACTGTAGGAGGCATGCAGGAGTGGACAGATCAGATAGCAATCTGGTGGCTTCACGGTCTTGTCAGGTGGTGGTCGTCTGTAGCAGTTGGCTCAGTCAGTGTGGAGACCGTGTGTCTCAAATTCGACAGGCATCATCCGCACGAGAGGCTGGGTTTGTTGCATGCTGGTGCCACGAACCTAGAGACTTTTTCAGAGCTAAGAGAGCCTGAGTTCGTCTACGGTTTCGACATTGGCACTGCCCAAGACATTACACAGCTTGAAGCCTAGATTGCGGATGTCGCGTGTTCCCGTGGCCCTGTCCCTGTCTTCATGTTTCTGCAGGTGCAAAACTGGAATTCGGGGGTTCTCATCACATCTTATAGGATCGTCCGTGCAGCATGCCGTGCTTCCGCGGGAGGCAGCTGGCAGAGATTTCTCAACTCTTGAGGCCGAATTGTGCCGGTTGCTAGCCGAGGGTAGCTGTGCGAGTTTCATCGCCCTGCTACACTTTCCTGCGAACAGGGACTTGAATGGATTTGTGATGGCAGAATGAAACACATTGCTCTTCTGTGCGCACAGATAGACAAATGTGGCAGATGTTGTTCATCGCGTTGCTTAGAGGATGGTCCCATGCCGCTGGGGCTCGCAGTGCAGGATGAAGAACTGCGTGTGAACCCCAGCTGAATCCAGTCCGGGCTGGCGTGTGATTCCAACTGTAAACAACGATGTGGCAAGCTTAGCCGGTTGCTGCCTCCCAGCGTTTGAATGTGAGAATGTCGGTGGCAACAATCCTTCGGGAGATCCGTGCGCAGAGGGCTATGTTGGCTTGAGTCGTAGTCTCAATGCATCTGCCTCGAGAGAAGTTTGGGCACTGTTTGAACTACCTTGCTGGCCGAGTCGGCTGCATGCCTGGATTCGATCACTGCAATCCAAAGGTCTTCAAGCACGAGGATCCCGAATGGCAACGTGCGGAGGCGGGGCTAGAATGTTGGGCTGCACACAGCCAGAAAACCCTCAAGTTCCCAGGTCCTAAGATTTCATTGCCAACTGCGCCCTGAATCCTGCAGCCTTCACGACTTTTCCTTGGGACGGCCTGCTCGAAAGCTTGTTCAGGGCTTCGGGTCCCAGCTGGAAGGGACAGGTAGACCTTGGAGATCGTGCATGGGGCTGTCGACACGTCGTACTCTGGCTTTATACCGTATACAGCAATTTGCAACTCTGATTCACAACGTAATCCTTAGACTGTCCCAAAAACAGTATGAAGTATTCTAGAAGGCTTAGCGCCGAGAGCCCCAATGACGAGAGGTTGGCCGCTAAGGCTGCTGAACCCGAAATGAAGCCTTACGAGCCCTAAGGCCCCCAAATAGCTTAGCCTGGCGAAGGTCAGACCTTGGGTTGATTGAACTGTGAGCGGGGATGCAAGGCTCCATCCAAAGTACGGAATGCTTCAGTCAACGTGATAGCCTTTTTGTGAGACAGACCGAAACCGTACCAGCAGCTATAGCTGCATGCAACGACAGACAGCTGGATGAGTAGCGTACAAGTCCCAGCCGCTGCGAAAGGCTTCAGGATTGGGCTCTGTCGTGCATTGATGCAGTTGATCGATTCGATCTTCTGGGGTGCCTGACAGGATCCGGAGGTCCAAGAACAGCAACGTCCGACGCTGAGCGAGGAATTCGGTATGACGTATGACCTGCACAGAGAGGGAACCGCGGTGAAACTTCACTCGGGGATGAAGCCTCTTGACTCTTGGCTGCTGCGGATTTAGGTTGGGGTTAAGGAAGTTTAGGGTATCAGATCTAACCCCATTTTCGGGCAGCGACCGAGCCTGAGGAGCCAAGCCTGCTCCGGTGCCTCGGGGTTCTCGGTTCAGAGCTCCGCACTCTTCAGTTCCAGCTTATGCTGGCTTTCGAGTTCTTTGTCGATCATACAACTGTCATAACTATTTCGCAGCACCCCACACCCAGAGACGAAAGGTGCGGAGAGCGACGAAAGCTCGGCAGAGAGCATCGCCTGGGCCAGCAGCCGTGAAGGCACGGCAGAATGGGACTGAAATTGCTTTGAGACGCAAGATGTTGAAGGGCAACCACCATTGTACAAGCGGCGGATGCAGGCCATGTGTTGATTGTGCAAGCGAAGCGCAGCGAGGTCGCCAAGTCCACCATACACTGCAGTCACTACACAGTCGCTACTCTGTCACCACATACTGTAGCCCTTCGACTTGAAAAAGCCGCTGCCCAATTTCATTACCCCTATAAATACCTATGATGCGGTCTGCGTACAACAGGTTCTACAAGCGCCAGCACCACCGAGGACGAGAGCAGTGAAGGGCCTCAGCGGCTGGCAAGATTTATGAAGATAGTGCTGGTATGTCCGTGCCTAGCGCTCCATATCCCCGCTTCTTATCACAACCAGCATTGGTCGCACCCTCGACCTATGCGTGCGAGCCATGAGGTGCTTCTGATGACGAGGAGATGTCGCGGTCAAGGCCATCCTGGGTTTGCTCGTTCCGTTCCGCAGTCGTGCTCAAGGTGGCAAATGTACCCACGAAGGTCGCTTCCGCAAGTGCTCCGCTGGGAAGTGGCAGACGCCTGAACCCCTAAACACCCTAATCCCCAAAACCCCCCCATGCTCAGGCAGCAGTTTTTGCAGAGCAAGGCGAATCCTGTGCCGCACCTGGCCTGTTGTGATTATGGTCCTCAGAGCTGTTGGTGAACGGGGAAATTGGGTCCTGAGCATCAGTCGCCAAAGCACCCGAATTGAAGTTGATCCCATTGAGGTGTTGATCTTCCAGGATGCCGGCATTTGCATAATCAGCAAGCCTGCAGGTGCCTTCCTTAGCCTTAGGCGAAGGACATTATATGGGGTTCATGCGAGTTCTGTATATCTTGCCCGTCGCATGATTTGCTATACATCCACTATTTCATCCTCATTGATGTGAGCCTTGCACAGATACGAAAGCGAACTGAGAGTGCTGCACCCCCCGTTATAAATCCTACTTGCGAAGCAACGCAGGCTGGTCGGCCGACCACTGTCCAGTGTCGCGGGCATCTCGTCCTCACGAGTTGGTGTCAGGATTGTAACTCTGAGTCACTTCGACTCCGCATAACAGCGTTCCATTCTTCGGGTCAGCGCTCCTGGCCGGCATCACCCGACTCGTCGCGGTGATCGAACTCGTTCCATCCTGAAGCCGCAAAGCCTTTGAGCCCAGCGCAAGAGATAGGGGGTTTCTTAGAAATCAGGGAAAGATCCTACTGTACCGCGTCTACCTGAGTCTGAGGGTCCCCCGCTTTATGAAACTCCGAGAAGCAACTCTGGCATCAGGGCCCGGATGGCCGTCCGCTGAGTCTCAAGGCAGGGCGCCAAGCGTTTAGTACCGCCGCAGAAGTGGGGTCTGAAGGGAGCTACACTGGGGAGAATAGGGGACCCTGAACCCTGAGCCTAAACCCAGAAGTGGGGTTTAAAGGGAGCTGCACTGGGGAGAACAGGGGCAACTAGCGTAACTAGAGCGGAGGATATAATCATGCTACGTCGAGATTCTATTCTGGCGCTTGTTCGGGGTCTTGGCAATAATGGCAACAGGATCGCACCGGGCCTGCAAGGGGACAGTTTGGCATGTGGCTCAGATCCACGGCCTTTTCGGGCTATCTTGAGCCAAAGGGCTATGTGTTCACTGCAAGCAGCACACTTCGCTTTGCAACTCTCAATGTAAGGAAGTCCACTCCTTCAGTTCAGGGACCTGAGCCATTTTGCTGCGACATTTGCGTCAACCGTAGGGCCTCAAGGCTCAACGTTTCTTCCGCAGTTCGGCACCGGAGGAGCGACAAAGCAAAACCCTGGCACTTGCCGGCTTTGGGTGTTGCGAGTTGCCATGCCAGGCGCTGCACAGCAGCGGTAGCGGCAGCCTTAGCTGCGTGTGACAGCTGGCCGCTGGCCTGGCAGACAAGTAAGTATCATGTGGGAGTTTCCGAAAATAAGGGGTACCTTATTTTGGGGTCCTTATAATCAGGATCCTACTATTGGGAGTTCTATATTAGGGTCCCCTATTCTCGGAAACCCCCATGTCCATCCTGGGCCGTCAGGCAACATCTCTCGTACAAAAGTCAAAAGGGAGGCCTCCGCCTGAACTGGAAATCTTGAACCCCGAACTGGCCAGGCGAGGTAACGTGAGGAGCCCAAGGGCTTCCCTTTTAAGACCCAGACCCCCAAAAGGATCTGAAAAATTGATCTCCTAATACGGGACCCTAACTACTAAAGGGTACTTCTCTGGTCTGGGGAGTTGAGATCCTGGAGCCCCTGAGCTTTGCAGCAGAGCA
This sequence comes from Symbiodinium sp. CCMP2456, assembly GCA_905221635.1. NCBI lineage: Eukaryota > Dinophyceae > Suessiales > Symbiodiniaceae > Symbiodinium > Symbiodinium sp. CCMP2456. The sequence continues at coordinate 19,618 of CAJNDV010029591.1, read as the reverse complement.
GAGGTGCATTTCATGTCACCGTTTGCCAGAAGTCCGTGGGTTGAACCGTCCACGTAACCTTATATGAACTTATATGTTAATGTTGCGATATAAAACTATAGTATACTAGAAGTAGTATAGTAGATATTTTAGTAGATGATAGTACATTATCGCCTCTTGCGAGAAGCCGCCGAAAGGCATCGAGCCACTCTCCCGGCATCCGGCTTCGCCGGTGCTGCTGGCAAGAAGTTTCTTTTGGGTCCGTGTCCGCCTCTTCGGGGTTTAGGGCTAAGAAACTTAAGGGTGAAGGGGCCTCTTTTAGGAGGTCAGCTTCCAGGGATTTTTGAGAGTTGCGGCTCCGACCATGGTTTCCGGGATGAGGCCTTTGGCTGACGGCTCAGATCAAGAATCAGAGTATCCTGAGCACTAAACCCTAAACCCTAAACTTTCTAAACCCTAGACCAAGGCCCGGAACGACCACTTCCTCTGATTAGTGGCATGTGACTAGTGGCTTGTCTGAGCTGAGTCTGCCAGGTTGGCTCCTGGAGACCTTTTCTTGCTCCAGGCGCTGCATGCAGCTCTGTGCTTGTCAAGTGCATGCCAGTGACAGGCAGCGTTGCAGAAACCCTCATGCAGCACGAAGCATAACACGAACCAGATCAAGTACTTCATTCTCCGTTCCAACAGACTTGCTGCAAAGCGCTGTGCCAGTGCTGTGCCGCATGCACGCTTTGCATATCAGGTCTGCTGCAGATGCCACAAGCACACCGCACACCCCCGACAAGGACCCACCGTTTCTGGCCTAGCGCTGATGACGCAGACGGAGGGCGCCCCGAGGTGGGGACGCAAGTGAGGTAGCATGCAGGTGGCGAAGCGACAGAGGGGGCCCACAGGTTTTTCGGAGCTTTGCTTATGCTTCTATGCTTCAAGGTTGATTCTCTGTCTGGGTATAGTATGATGTCAGAAACGTTTGACATGGCAACGGTAGACTCGGTAGATCCTGGGTGCGAGCTTGAAGGCCGGGATTCAGATTCTACCTTCGTCATCTAGTATATTACGCGGTTGGACGCTGGATCTACCCAACCACATGCAGCTGGAGTAAGCAGAAACCTTGACAGGCGGCGATTGGCCCGTGCATTCCGCACCGGGCGTATGGCTCTCGGTCTGTACACCGGCATTTAGATTCGGATTCCGAGCTGGAGTGTCCTCTTTTTGGGTTCATCAATACCGTCCTGGCGTGTTTGGGAATGGTGGAGCGCCAGAAATCGACGACCGCTAAGAGTACTAGTCATCCTGCTATATGCTACCACAGTGACTACACATGTTTCTCGTGCATCAAAAAGCGTCACGGCCATTGTCATCATAATCATCGTTGCTAGCAGCAGCACCAGGACGCTGATCATTGTGGTCGTGGTGGCCGTCGTCGTCATCATCATCATCATCATCATCATCATGATGATGATGATGATCATCATCATCATCCATATCACCAGAACATGCTGCAAGGACGGGTACTGCGAAGGATACGACTCGTATGCACTGGTATCATTGACCTTATGACATTCATGCAACTACTGCTACTGTCGCCCACCAGGACGAAAGCGCTCCTTGAACACTAAATTCAGAGAACTCCCCATTGGCTACTTCTACCCAAGACCATCCCACATAAATAAAATTGGTGCCAAGGTTTGGCGTCCTACTCGCTTGCACTGGTCGAGGGGAAGCTCGATCCACAGCGCCCGCCTCGGAATCAAATGCTCTGATACGGACGATGTACAAGGGATGGGGGTCTTACAAGCGGAGGGAAACCATCAGACCCCCGCCTCTCAAGTCGGAGAGGGCCCTTACCCTGAAAAAGGAAACTGACTCGCACTTGGCTTCGATTCGCAAGGATACCTACTGTACTTGTCTTCCTCCGTACCGGTCCATACCCTCAAAACCCCTAAATCGAACCCCATACCCTAAACTCCTGAAATCTAAACCCTAAACCTCTGAATGCCCTGGCCCCAACCTTGCGCCAAGGCGTAGCTCAGCTGCTGCAAGGTGCGAAAGCGGCCTCTTGGAGGCTGCGGGGGGGGGAAGTCGGCGAGGAGAAGCGAAAGGGTGGGGATTCTCTGGCGGTTTAGGGGTGGGAAAAGGGGTTTCGGTTTATATAGGGGTGTAGGGTTTCGGGTTCAGGGTGTAGGGTTTGGGGTCAGGGTTTGGGGTTTAGGGTTTAGGGTTTAGGAAAGGACAGGAGCAGCAACTAGATGGACCAAGGAGAGAACCACTCAGTAGATAACGACAACACGAAGCGTGTCAAGCTACAACCCACCGCCAGAGCCGCAAGATAGCGTAACACACCGCAACATGAAGAGTGACCGCAAAAAAACTAAAGTAACAATACAAGCAATACTATACTATACTTTGTAGTAAGTTGTAGCAGCATTGGCTGGTAAAAGTGATGATTGCAGCAGCAGCTGCACTGCAAATTTTTGCCATTGCCTCAACTAGCGAGAGCAGTTGAAAATACCCTGAAGCAACGACGGCGGTAATCGTAAGAACGACAACCGGAGTACAGAACGGCAGAGTGCCAGTAGCAGTGATGTAGCAGTAGTAGTAGTAGTAGTAGTAGTAGTAGTAGCAGCAGCAGCAGTAGTAGTAGCAGCAGTAGTAGTAGTAGTTGTTGTTCAATATCGGGGTCCCTTCAAAATCTGGTTCAAAGTTCCCATAGTTTCAACCAAGCCAAGAAGCACTCCGACAAAGGCACTCGATTGAGTTGTGGCGACAGGTACCCATCAATGAGGCGACTAAGAGCATAAAGTCTTCTTAGTTCAGTAGTCCTTTTAATTTCATCTATGAAAAATCTATGAATGAATGTTTATATCGTCATGATTATCTTACGGTTGGTTGTTAGTTGTCCGCAAATATGTAATATGCTATTGTGTTATTATTATTGTTCATGTTGTTACTACTTGTTGTTGTTCCCTCCTTCTTGTTGTTATTGCTACTATTACACTGGCCTTATTCTCTTGTTCTCACCACTACGGCTGTTTGTCTTCATTAAGACCTTGTATCGCAATATTCACAACTGTTGATGTGATGGCCACTGTGATTCTGACTGAGATTTGAGAGACAGCCTATCCCACAACTCTAAAGACAAGCCCTCAAATACAAACCCCGGACCCTGAACCCTAGACTCTAGACCCTAAACCGAGGCCCTACACCCTAAACCCCTAAACCCTAAACCCTAAACCTTAGATAAACCCAAAGACCTGGCCACAGGTCTTGGCTTTAGCGGGGCTGGAGCGACGCTGCAGCGAGACCTGGGGCAGTGAGGCATCGAGATTTCGGCTTTGGATTCAGGTCTGGAGTCAATAATGGAATTAAGAACAGTAACAGTATAGTAGTAGTTGCAACAGTGATAACCGTAGTACGTAATCATGTAATCTTACTACTACTGGCGGCTTGGCTTTTAATGGTTTCCTCTCCGCACTCTCCTGTTGTGCCAAGGTGATTCCTTCAACTGTGGCAACAAGACCCTTAGACTTTGAGTTTTCAGGGGTTTAGGGTTTAGGGGTTTAGGGTTTAGAGGTTTAGGGGTTTAGAGTTTAGAGTTTAGGGTTTAGGGTTAGGGGTTTAGGGTTTAGGGTTTAGCTCCAGGCCAGCTGCGAGCACTTCACACTCCTGCTCGTCAAGGCGCCTTCGCCCGCGTGGTTAGTACTGAGGAGAACGGATCACTTCAGATGGGTAGTTGTCAAAATTATGGTCCCTTTTGGGGTACCCTGAATAATAGGTGTCGTGTTATAATAAGGACCCAAAAAGGTACCATAATTTTGACAACAACCCAGATAGCAGCAGTTACTAACAATAGTAATAAGGATGATCGTTACCATTAAAATCATAATTAAGCACTATCATGAACATCAAGCGGCTACAGCAGCAATAACAGCAATAATTGTAGCATATAACAGCAGTAAGAGTAGTAGTAGTAGTAGTAGTAGTAGTAGTAGCAGCAGCAGTCGTAGTAGTAGTAGTAGTAGTAGTAGTAGTAGTAGTAGCAGTACAGTGATAACAGCATTAGTTCTCGTATCTCGTTGTATCGAAGCAACAACGATGATAATAATCGACTAGTAGTTAATAACAATAATAGTACTGGTACCCAACAGTAATGCCCATCATCATAATTAAGAAGGATGGTTTCATTTGGTTAAGAAGAAAACAACAACGTAATCGCGGCTCCAGCCTCAATCACCATCATCTTCGGTCGATGTTATGCTCCCGGAGATTCGACAAGTGTAGGAGCAAACGAAGGATCAGCAAACATAGGGGCCTGGATACTTGAAATAGGGCTCTGGGATATGTTATAGTAGTTGTAGAAATAGATCAAACCACACTCACACCTCTCAGTTTAGCTCTGTAGCCGCCATTTTGCAGGCGGCTTTTGTATGGTTGTCATCATTGTGTGCGACCTTAACGGGCAGGTCCTTTTCAGGGAGGATGTGTCGTTGCCCTTGCCCACTGGTGCAGCTCTCTTGCAAAGGCTGAACTGCAGTAGCCTTGACCAGCTTCTGCTGGGGGGCCGCTCCATCACGGGCGAGATCCAGCCAAAGGATGGCGATGAAGAGGTCACACTTACGTTGGTTCGAGTTCGCTGCAACCTTCTTGAAGGCCTCGCAGAAGACCTGGTCAGAAGCCTCACTTGTACCAATGCTCTCGAGCTTCCACCTGGCTACCTGAAGCAAGAAGACTGCCTCTCCCTTGTCAAGTCCGTTACCGTCCGCAACTCTGGATGGTACTTTTGGGAGCACACGGTCTCGTCGCATGTGCTGCTTCTCCAAGATGGCAGCATATTCACGAAGCAAAGCTCCAGTGTCGTGAACGGCAAGACAGGGAAGCAGATCCATTGTCACTCGATTGCAGAGGGCCGGTTCGAGCCAATTCTGACAACACCCGGTGAGCTCCTTGTTACCTGGACCAGTGCAGCAGAAATCGAGGTAAAAGGGCCGTTGAAGGCGGCTCCAGATTTTGCAAAAGCCACATGGGAGCGCAGGAATGTTTTGGATGTTCTTCCGACAGCGCTTCAGACGGGGACGGGCCACTTGGACCTGCAGCAGCTTTGCTACAAGTGGCCTCAGTCCCAGCAGGCCCACGCCAGCCTTGTCATGCCATGCCTCTCCGAAAAAGTTCTTGCAGATCTCGGCATGAAGCCCACGAACTTATGGTTCTGGTGCCCACAAGCAGAGGCAACATGAACACGAACAGGATCGAGCACAAGAGATCCAACAACACGACAGCCGGTGGCTTCTCTCGAACGCTTGCGAGACGGTGCTGTCCAGCTGCCGTTTCTGTATCAATGCCGACGAGGATGCAGCAGAGGCACGAGCCACTGCCTGGCAGCTGCCATGAAGGAAAATGTCGGAGCAGCATGCAAGACAATTACCATTGTCACAAGGACATCCGGGTTGACGCAGGTCTCGATGAGCCCTGCAGACGTGCCGCGAAATGCCACGGAGCCGCGACGGAAACATTCTAACCTGCAGCCCAATCTCAGTCATCAAGCCCTGAAGCCCGAATTCTGAACCCTGAAAAGTGCCGATGAGGCTGCTGGCTCGGCACTTGGCGGCGAGCCAAGCTCTCGGTATCGGGTTTCGAAAGCAAGGCTGAGGATTCTCAGCCTTTCCACTGTCATGAGCATGCGTCTATGGTTTTTGTCTTTTTTCTACCTACTCATGGTGTAAGTGTAAGTGTATGAGCACCCGACTTCGAGTTACCCGTGCAAAGTTCTACAAAGCACTGGGTAAGCTGGCTCTGTGGTATTCAGGGCTCCTTTCGCAACTGCTCTGCACACCATGGCAAATCCTGCTTTCTCCAAGGAGGGGTTTGCTGCCGATGGCATGGGGTCGTGCCGCGCTGGGGGACAGCAACGGACCCACGGAGGGCAGGACGGCTCCTCTAATTTAGGGGTCGGCATGATTCGTAATAGCATGCCCTCATAGCCCATGTATGTAAACTCTTACACTTGTCGTATTCCCAAAGCCCTGTTCTAGTGATTAAAGCCACGATGACGCGGGCACTGGTGATCCCCAGGCTCCGTTTAGGAGGCGAGGAGCAGTCGAGCACAGAATGCTTGAGGAGTTGAGATCCAAGCATTGCGGATCCCTAAGCCACGAAAGATTTCTTGAAGCGATGCCCAAAGGGTTTCTCTGAGGATTTGAATGGAGCGCTCTCTAACATACAGACAGGAGTCGAGACTCCCAAAGTCCTGCGTTTGCGACCCTTCAGCCGGACAAGGAGGACATTTTGCGAGCCTAAACCCCCCCAAGCCAAACATCAAATCCTGCGAGGAAAAAGGCTCCAGACCCAAGACCGGACCTGAAACAGCCGACGGCTTTATTTCTAAGCCTTTCAAGAACCGTTATAAAACCCCTTCTAGGCCCGTGTAGAACAGTAATTTTGTGGTGCAGTATAATATAATATGAAATAAGATGGCATAACCCAACACAAAACAGTATGATGTACTAGCAGAAGGACCGAGCAGTGGTTTGGTGGCCGGCCCTTCTTCCACGGCTTGGCCACGGCTCTCTCGGACCCCTGGTGGTGGCTTGGGCCCGGGATTTCAGGGTTTTAGGGTTTGGGTCTTTTAGGGCTTTCAGCCTACGCTTGCTTTTGGTCCAGGGTTTGGGGTTTGAGGTTCTGGGTTTATGGAATTTGTGGTGTGCAGTTTGGGCTGCAGGAATGTCTTCCTCTCACAAACGCGAAACCCTGCAGCACCAGTCCTAGTCGACATGGCAGATACTATAGAAAATGTAGCAACGATGGCACCACTCTTGGTGATGGTTGCAGCAGTCATCAACATCGTCATCGTTGTCAACATCGTAGCCTGACCAGAACCAGACAATGTCGTAATCATCACCAGGCTGACTTTTTGCGCCTTCATCGACTGGGGTTATCGCTCGAGTGTTATGCATAGTCATCATCAAGACAGCATCAGGACTGAGAGCCAGAAGGGTTACAGAATCGGCTGAGCTGTGAAGCAGTATCAGAGCCAGCTTTTCTCGGTACCGTTCAGCGTTACTGCAGCAGTGTGCAACTGCCGATCTTGCTTTCATGATTGCTGAGGGTAGTGATGAGAGTGCCTGTGTCAGTTGGCTGCATCCAGCCTGAGGCATGCTACAAGGGGTCTGGTGGGTACAACAAACAGGATGCTTCAGCTCAGGCTCCACATCAGGCATAGGAACAAGCAAAATCAGGCTTGTTTTGCATGTCGAATTGCAGAGCATTAGGGGCTTCATGGATAAATCGAGAGGATCGCACCAGAAACCCTGCAAGACCACAGCATCAGGAAGGACTGAAAGAGTATCAACGTACTCTGCAGCACGGCAGGTGGGCAGACACCACCTATCCGGCGGTCATGGCCCGGAAACCTGGTCGATGTGGGAGGGTGGGTGGTAGGAGGCATCCATGTCAGGGCAGGTGGAGCCAGATTCGTCGCGGCAGATGAATTCCTTTGCCGTCTAGCCACCAGTATTGCAGAGCAGCCCGTTTCGGCATGCCGACACCACTAACTTCTTTTCTTGACTCTACAGCCTGCGCTTGCGACAGAGTGAAGCTTGTCTGCTACAGGTAGTTGTTCTGTAAGCTTTCAGGTTCGTGTTCGGGATTAGAAGCCACATGCACGTTCGGCTGCGGCCTTATACTCAGAGTCTCGCCGGCCGGGAATGATTTGGCGGCCTCCATGAGGACGATGGAGGTGAAGATTGTTTCCCTTGCTGGAAATTATCAGTTTGGAAGCCATTACTGAGGTGTACCCGCTTCCTGATGACTTGCGCCATGCGCTGTCGCAGCTTGAGGCGCACAGCACCCGTGGTTTTCGTGATCGCATATCGTGTCCAAGCGTAGGTTTAGAGGATGGAGTCTGTGTGATGACGAGAACCGCGGGGTAAAAGAACTCTTGAGCTTGTCCCTTACATGTGTGGGCCGCCCAACACGAGAATTTTACTGAGGCATTTGTGCTGCAAGCTTTGGGTATGGTCAAAGTGAGTCTGTTTTGACAAGCTGGAGATTTTGCCCGGCCTCTTGCGGCTCAGGTCTCCAGCGGCAGCTCGCTTACGGAAACAGGCGTCGCCCATGCGCAGGGCAGGTTTTGTCGCGACAATGAGGACAGCTATGATTAGGCTGATGCTAACGCCGACAATATTTGCCGTGGCGGCGGTGCTGGTTCATGTGGGTCTTTCGGGCCCGAAAGTCTTAAAGATTGGACCTTGATCCAGCCTACCAGCATCAGGCTTTCTTGCAAAGCTGCGTCCTTCAGGGTCGCGTGTCGATATGTGCAGAGTGTCGCAAGCGGGAAGAGCCGTAATCGAGCCGGCTTCGATCAGATACAGTCTTCTAAGATTCTCTTCGTTCCCCGACTAAACGCAAAAAAGACTCTGCTTGCAGGGCCCTTGTGCACAAGCTCGCAGGCGGAGGCGCGGGTGCCCCTAGTCTTTGCTTGCTCGTGTTCTTGTCGAAGTGCCTCGAACTGTGGGCTCCGAACAAGACTTGTCGAGAGTGTGCGCCCCTTCCTAGTGTTTGCTCATTGTCCGGCTGCGGAGCTTGGGAAATCTCATGGTTGGAGGAGCACCTTCATCCGGCGATGAGCTTCGTGTCCATCGGCTGTGCGGTGCAAAAGGCAGCTTTACAGCAAGCTCTCGCGCATATCCGATCACGTCCAGCCATCTCTCTCCTGCAATGGACCTGCCACTTTAGCTTGTGTGTGCCGGAATAAAACGGCGCAGATCTCACATGAGCCACTTCAAGTTTGGAACATCCCCCGAGTCCACAAAACAATCTGCGCGGAGGATTCAGAGTGTTCGCCTTTGGTTTGGTGCCGCGGTGTCCAGGCCTTGATGAAAAAGGGTCTCCTGCCGGCAGAGCTGACGGCCGCACTGGGTGCGGCGCTCAGATGCCCAAACGTTTGCAAGGGTTCGAGGCGATGACTGCCGCAAGCATACAGACACAGCCCGAATGCCAAGCAAGGCCCATGCATGAGTCTGGAAGAGGAAATCCCAGCGTTCCACGAACCGACAGTTTTTGGCATCTTGACGAATGAAGGAAGCCGCACGAGCTAGGCAGCTGGAGCTACTGCGGTAAAGAAGACGCTGGAAGACGCGCTCCCTTTTGGGGATCGTGGCTTCCCGGACCATCACGCATGCGTGTCTGCACCGAATCCTCGAGCGGGGGGTCGTGTCGTGTCGCATGCTGGCGATGTAAGAGAACTACACACCGACCACATGAGACAGACCCGCCGAATCCTTCTAACCAATCGCTTTTGCACACTACCTTCGTCAAGCAGAAGCCCGAGACGCCCAAGCAAAACACCGGAGCCGTTCGCCCCGCATCGACAGAGATGCTCAGGTTTAAGTTTATGGATGTTAGTTTCGCGTGGCGAGTATCGAGAACAAAAAGCACTGCAGCAGAAACTCTAAGACAGCAGTGATGTAAAGAAGCACCGGATGTCTTGGTCCGGTGCAAACCCATGCCAGCCCTGAACCTTGGAGTTCTAGAAACTTCTTGTGAAACCAAGAAGTAACCCTAAGCCTAAATCCCTGAAGCCTTGGACCATCAAACCAACAAAGGCCCTAAGTCCAGAATTAGAGCCCTGAATTCCTAGATCCTGCAGCGTGGTAGGGCAGAGCTGGATTAGAGAGTCAGAGGTCCCAATTTAAAGCCAAGGTGTTCCGCCCGACTGCGGCGCCGTGGCTCCAGCCGTGGTTCCCGAGCCAAGCCCCTACGGCATGCCAAGGCGAAATCTTGGCGAAAGCTTGGGGGCTTAAGGCCCTAACGGCTGATGTTGGAATGCTCAAGAATCCTATGTTGATGGTTTGGTCGGTCAGTCTGGCGATTACGACTGGTATCGCGAAGTGCTGAATAACTCCTATAAGTGGTGCTCTTGCATGCCTTTCGAAGAAGGTGCTTGCAAGCCCGGCAAGGGAACCCTGATTGGAACAACCTGGGCGCAGGTTCGTCCGGGATCGCTGGAAAAATGACGTGCCCAAAGGGCGCTGGCTCAGCAGCTTCCTCCAGCAGGCCTTGCGGTTCAACCTGAAATCGACAACAAGCTAAGCAGACATCACCGGAGCCTCTTCTCATGTGTCTGAATATGTATGTGCCACGTGTGTATGCGTAGTTAGCCTAATGCATCGTGCAGTGCGAGGCATTGTAACATCTTCATGTGTGTGTGTGTGTGTGTGTGTGTGTGTGTCTGTGTGTGTGTGTGTGCATGTGCACGTCAGGCTGTTCGCGGATTGGTGTAGATGTGCATACGGTCCGTTCTGCTAACGCTGTTAGTGCTTGTACCTGTGGTTCTAAGCTCGGGGCAGCATTATGACCATTGACTGTTGATAATACTGCTGTCATTATTTTGCCTTGCTGCTCGCATCTGCTCTTCGATTGATCGAGCTCGCGCACCATACAGTACCTGTTGCAGTTGACATAACCGCTTTAAACTATTAGTGGTGGTAGCTAGTGCTAGTCGTCGTCATGGTTGTCGTCCTCGTAGTTGTCGTTGTAGTCGTCGTCGAAGCAGCAACAGTAGCTGTGGTGCCCTCGTTGCCGGCGGAGGGGCAGTGGCAGGCGTAGGGGTGGTGGTCGTAGTCGTCGCAGTCGTGGTCGTAGTCGTCGTAGCAGTAGCAGCAGCAGCAGCAGCAACAGCAGCAGCAGCAGCAGCAGGAGCAGCAGCAGCAGCAGGAGGAGCAGTAGCAGTAGCAGTAGCAGTAGCAGTAAGAGTAGGAGTAAGAGTAGGAGTGGTAGTAGTCGTAGTAGTAGTAGTAGTAGTAGTAGTAGTAGTAGTCGTGGTGATGGTGGTGATGGTGGTGGTGGTGGTAGTGGCAGTGGTAGCGGCAGCAGCAGCAGCAGCAGCAGTAGCAGCAGCAGCAGCAGCAGCAGCAGCAGCAGCAGTAGTAGTAGTAGTAGTAGTAGTAGTAGGCGGAGGAAGAGTGATAGTGGTAGCGTGCTGGTCAAACTACAAGTCACAGTTCATAATGCATAAGATAAATACATAAATAGGCAAATAATTTAACAGATATCGTTACAGATAGATATGTACACATGCTTTACTTTGCTTGACATATGCATACTCAGAAGACCTCACACGTGCATGCACATGTCTCTGTGGTGCTGTATCGCTACACATATTCATACATGCATACATGCATTCATGCAGCTCTTTTTTACCAATCAACCATTGATTCAGGCATATATACCAATATATATGTACACAGGGCAAGTATGTAACTATATAAGTAGGTACTCACGTATGTATGTATGCATATATGTGTGCATGTATGTATGTATGTATGTATGTATGTATGTATGTATGTATGTCTGTATGTATGTATGTATGTATGTATGTATGTACAGTGAACGCCGAAGAGTTGGAAGCTGGGACATGGAACGGTTGGTCCGGAATCGGATCTTCCAACTTTGTGTTTTTGCTAGGGCGGCTTCCCCGCACCCACAGCGAGAGGACAGACGCCGTTCATGATCTTCCAACTTTGGTTGTTCGTAGGCCTGCCGCCCCCCGCACCTTTCACAAAGGGATGGCCAGAAAGCCAGAAATGCTTCCTTTCTCATCATACTTTCCCGGAACACTCGAGAATTTTGGGGGGTCTCTAAGTGGCAAGCTAGTGTGGGATTGCAAAATTGGAAGATGGCCGAAATCCGAACTATGAAGATTTCCGAAGATTCGTCGTCCATGTGTTTAGGGTGCTCGGAAGTTGGATGCGCATCTTCCAGCTTTCCGGATTTCACCATATTCATATGTTTGTGTGTATGGGTATGGGTATGTGTATGTGTATGTATGCAAGTATGCATGTATGTAGGTATGCATGTATGTACGTATGTACTTATGTATGTACGTATGTACGTACGTATGTATGTATGTATGTATGTATGTATGTATGAAAGTATGAAAGTATGTATGTACGTACGTATGTATGTACGTACGTATGTATGTACGTACGTATGTATGCATGTATGCGTGTCATGGCTTTTCTATTACACTTTTCCAGATGACAACTTGCAAGTTCCCGGTGGCAAGCCTCAAGGCCCTCGCCGCGGCTGACAAGTACGAGCTCAACGTACTGGAAGGCCTTGCAAGCGTGGAGATTGAGGTTGAGGATTCTGTTGTTACCTCTTTCGAGCTCTCTCTCTCACTCTCTCCCTCTTTCCCCCTCCCCCCCTATAAATGAGAGGGGTGTCCGCACATGAGGAACATGGAGCCAATTGGAGCTCGGCAGTGGAAGTGCAATGAACTGCATGATGGCAATGAATCCCAAATGCTGCTCACTCCCCACACGAGGTCTGCTTCCGTGATCCTGCCAGACCACAGCCTGCCTCAGGTGGCTGGGTCTTCGTTCTCGACCTCTTTCGGCGTTTCCCACAGCTCCACGAAGTGCGCCGTGGTTGTGGAGCAGCGCTGGGGGGAAGCTGCTTTCGTGTTCAGCCTGGGGGTTCGGTTACGTGGCAAACCTTGGCTTCGGCACGGAATCGCCGTGATCTCCGCATCCTCGCGGAGCCACCGTCCGATGCTGCTACACTCTCAACAATAGTAAGGTGCTCCCGTGTTGCAGTAAGAGGCACGATGGCTGTGATAGTATGCCGCCTTCCTAACATTGCTTCTGCAGTTTTAGGCTTTTGAATTAGCGACCAACTCATTAAACCTTGCATGGATAGCTCCGAATGCCTGGCATGGAGGCAAGCTTCGGGACTGCCCATGCTCTCGTACGGCTGCTGGGCAAAGATCCTACAAGGTCGGCCCTTCGGACGGGAGGCCTACTATAGGGGCCTTAATAATTACCTTTCCTAGTTTGGGGGCTCCTGATTATAATTATAGTATAATGTGCCCCAAAACCGTCGTCTTATCATGTGGCGCATGCAGCCCGGAGAGCATTCTGAATACTTGCGTGGTAGCGTTGCAGTACAAACTATGTCACTGTCACTTGCTGCTTTACCGAGGCACACGCACACACACATACACACAGATTAGGTGCAGATTTCCTCCCCCAAAACCCTGCACCCTATAGTACCCTCAAAGTGCCCTTTTCGTAATCTGGAATCCTGGAAAAACCCTTACAGCACACATGTAGCAGCCTTATCATAGGAACCACTACTTATAATCGGAACCATTACTTATACTAGGAACCTTTACTTACAATAGGAACCATTACTTATCTTAGAAACCCTTACTTATAAGAGGAACCACTACTTATACTCGGAACCATTAACCCTAGGCTTCCTGCTATGCGACTGCAGGGCTCTCGAGGCCAAGCTCCGGCGTAGTCAGATCGTCATGAGGCCGGGGCCGACGGAGCCCAGGGCAAAGGGCTCCTTTAGTAGGGGATCTACTACAGGGTTCCTTTAAGGGATCTACGGGGTTCATTTAAGCGCACCTTTAGGGGATCTACTAGAGGAGCTCCTTTAAGGACTTCTTTAGGGGATCTACGGGGTTCATTTAAGGGCACCTTTAAGGGATCTACAGGGTTCCTGTAAGGGTACCTTTAAGGGATCTATAGGGTTCCTGTAAGGGCGCCTTTCGGGGATCCTCTGAAGGAGCTCTTTGGGATTTGGGCGTTCCCAGGGATCCTCCAGCGGACCTAGTGATTTCGGCGATCCTATGGGGGTTCATCGAGGAGGGATTCCTCGAAGGGTTCTATAATACTATACAATAATGGTGCGCACCACGCAGACCTAGTGGACGCTCCGGTACGGCTCAGTGTTTAAAGCCGGGGCTGGCAATGATCACAAAAACCTTCGATATGGCTAGTTGTCAGTTGTATTGCCTCCCCTGACATGACATGCATCGCAACACCAGATAATACAATCACGTACATTGTAGCTTTAAACCAGTTTAAGAAAGCCAGACATAGTACAATGCAATTTCTGTTGCTGCCAGGTAATGTTAATGTCACATTGGGTCAGTCCTCTAAGGTCATGCTATGTCGTGTGGAGTGATGTCCTGCAATGCAATGTGACGTATGCGTGCAGATTCTGACTTTCATTCTGAAAGTCGCATGAGCAGGCTCGTCGAGGCTCCAGAGCGTTTGCAGGCCTTTGTCGAGGCCCGGACAGCAAGGCATTCTTGGTGTATTGGTGGCCTTTGGGGGTGGAGATTTGCGTGAGTTCTTGGGGAATTTGTCAGGGCTCTGTTCTCAGAACAGCTGATTCACGCTGATGGCGGTGGTGTCTTCGTGCCACTGCACGGCCAAAGAAAACAGATTGGTAGCTGAGGCTTGGAGCTGAATGCAGCATGTCAGGCCACAACCACGAATGCAAGGTCTTGAAAGGCCAAAGTTCGTTTCAGAGACTGCTCCCTTTGCATTGCATCCCCACCCACTGACTTCATAGGTAATAGTAGATATAGTAACTCTCAAAGCTATAATCATAACTTTGATAGTAACTGTGATAGTACCAGTGCCTATAGAGGTAACTATGATAGTAAAGCCCAAGACAGATCCACTCATCATCACTCAGCTTCTCTAGGCTTATGCCTCGCGCTTGGCACCGGAGTCCCACCTGGAGGTCCACGCCGCTGCAGCGCACCAGTTCGGGGCCGTTTAGGGTTTAGGGTCCTCAGAATGAGCTCCTTTTTGCCCCTGCAGGTATCCGAGCTGTTGCAAAATCCGCATGCGAGAGGCTTACATCGGCTTACTGTCCCACTGTCCTGAATTCAACGGAAAAGGGTGTCGCCTAACACCGCGGTTTACACGAGTGTCGGCAGCATACCCAGTGGGCCTCTCAAAGCACTTCGGTTTTCCTATTCGCTTATGGCGCATTGCAGCATCTTGGACCTTGGACTCGTTCTCATGCCCGTGCTGGCAAGCGAGACGATGCTTCTGACGACCTGCACACTCTACGTTTCGAGACTGGGAGATCAATATCCGCATGTATCATCTATGTTTGGATCTGGGTGCATATCGCTACACGCTTTGTTCTTTGTTTACGCTTTTGGTAGGACATACACCTCTGAACACACAGACTGCTTTGCGACATCTGTGGGCACCCAAACTCTCTTGTTTGTGGTCCTGAGGTGAAACGACTTTTCCAAGGGCGGGGACCTGAGATGCAGAGGTTTTCCATGGAGTCGATCTAAGGTTTGGGTTTCAGGGTTTAGGCTAGGGTTTAGCCGAGTTTCTTGCATGTGACGGATCTACCCCGTGATTCTGCTTGGTCTCCTCACCCCAGCTAAAATTGAGCGGAGAGAAGCCAGTTAAAAAGAGCCTGTAGCGAGCAGGGAGCCCTAAAGCCGTAGCCGTAGCCCACGTCGTCTTTTCACCACGGCGCACCCCCCCCCCCCCAAAGGCTTCGAGGCCTCGGTCCATGATCGGCCAAAAAAGGTGCCTCAATATTTACAAGCCCTGTTGCCTAGGTTTGTAGTGTAATTTGCCCCAAGACTGCGTTCTAATGCTATTGGAAGCCTTAGTGCGCAGGACGCCCGCGTCCTGTTATTGAGGATACAGGCATCACTAGCATTACTGCTTCACCACGAGGGTCATAGCAATAGCACTAGCAATAGGAACAGGAGCAGCAGCACTATGTCATCGTGGTTGAGGAATACCGACAACTGTGCTAATGATCAGAAGAAGATTGCAATTGTGTTGGTTGTGGCGATGCATCTTTGATCCAAGAGGGGAAGATTGGTGAGGTCGGAACTCCCACATCTACCGCTGCTGGCATGCCTCAGGCTCCTGCGAGCAAATATGCGGGGAAGGGGGAGGGGCTCCCGCTCTTGTTTTAGCACGCTGTAACTTCAACTCCGGCTTCGCTCAGCATCATCACGGCCATGATTTCTGTTGTTGTCTTCGACGATGATGGTGATGATGATGGTCTTGGTCATGATCGTGATAAAGATAGGATTGCCGTTGTTGATGAGCATCATCAGTATCATAGTCGCCGTCCTCATCTTATCATATCTTATCAGTATGGTTCTTGCCGCTCTGCATCCTCCCATCATGCACCTGTTCGGTATACCTCGGCAAGGAAAACTCTGGAGATGCTGCGAACTTTCGCGGCGTAGGGCCCTACTGTAGGGCGTAGGGCCCTACGGGATTAGGGTTTAGGGTTTCCACTGGCATTGTCTGGGCATTTGCAGCTGAACAGCTCTGAGCACTGACGTGCATCGGAGACTAATTCGAGGATTCGAAAATGCATGAGTATATCCTATAAGACTCGGGCACCTGATGTGCATGTTCTACGGCAAGTTCTGACTTCACTAATTATGCAGAAGGCGGTCTAGTCTGTACATGATAGAAAGGGCTTGAATCTTGATGGCTTCGAGTGCTCCCCGCGATTTGTATGGGCTCAAGCTGGGCGCTCTCTGCCATGATGGCGCGTGGCATGTGTGGGAAAGTATTGCATTCACGGACACGGCCAAGCATGAGTCACCCGCTGTTCTCAGGAAGTATTTGTTCGAAACGATACCCACAAGCCGCGGCATCACCGGTGCCTTTCTCACAGCTCATCTCTGCAGTAAGCATGCCTGTGTGGACTGAGGCACTCCGTGCGAGGTTTTGAGGGGTTTGAACAGGGACAATGTTTGGCAAGCAATTCGAGATTCCGAGGGTTCTTCCTTGGCCTTGAACTTCGAAGCTGTTCCTTCTTCCGTCTTGTTTTGGCAGCCATGATTCTAGAGACACAAACATGCAAGTTTAGTTCTAAATCCCTCGTCTTACAGTGCCGACAAGGTGCACCAAAGTACGCGCGGGTGCAGTCATGTGACGCATTGCAGTCCAGAGCGAATGGAAGCCAGAAGAGAGATGGTACAGCAGCACAATGCATCACAAGGAATTTGCACGAAGAGACCGTCCTCTTGACCTTTTTTATCAGATCTTGACCAGCGACAAGAGCATGCCTCTTCATGATCCTCGTTCGGCCCTGTCGCACCCTGTTTTCTCATGTACCGAAAACCTCATAGCCCGTTCACAAATTTCAAGTGCTGCAAGCCGACACTGAGTAAAACCTCCGTCTATCGTCGTTCCGATTGAAACATAGTGACATAGTCGATCCTGCCCAGATCTGCCCTCGCCTGCTGCGGTGTATCATGGGGTCCTTACTGGTGACGACTGAAATCTGCACCTTGTTGACTCCTGCGTGACTGCAGTCGGAAGCTCTGGTCCTATCGCGAAAGCCAGAGGACTTTTCGCAGGGAGAAGAATTGATTTTGAGCTTCAGGTATCGGATCCAGAGCAGGGTTGAGGCCTCTCAGGAGCGGAACTACCTGAGTGAGACTTGCCTGTTCGGCATGGGGTTGTCGATCTTCTTTGCGTTTACCCGCTGTGTTTGCGGGTAGTAGACAGCCATGCACATGCGGGGCATTTGTCCGGGCCATCTATACCTCTTGTCGTGACACCGGTCTTCTTTCCATTTGGCATTGGACATTGGCCGCCCGACTGTCGTGAGCAGGCAGGCAGTACCGTGGTGACACACCCGGGACCGTCGGTTGAGCTCGCTCGCACAGCCCAAAACCTTTCTCAAAGGCAAGCCAAGAATTGTCGTGTGGAGTACAGTCTTTCTAGTCGGCACAGGGTCCCCTTCAAGGTACCTGTTCATGGTCAGTTGAGTGGTGAAGCTGTGACACAATCGTGGGCCTAACCGAGGGGTCCGAAATGAGTGGTAAAAATTCCCCCTTATGGTCCCGGCTACCTTTACAGGACAGATGCGTCCCACACCCCTTTTCTAGTTGTTAAGGCCCCGACCTTACTACCAGGACTCTCTTTCGGATACTGAGCTCAAGGAGTGGAGCTCGCGACGCTCAGATGAAGATGGGCCTTGCAGACAAGTTCTTCAATTTGACAAAGAGTCAGTTCTCAAATCAGAGGGGCCTCAATAATTACCGATACTATTGTGGGGGTTCCCTGTTATAATTCTAGTATAATAGGCCCTACATTACCCACTCTTCAGGACCCTTTTGGGCTCTGGTTTTGCAAGGCATAACCTTTTCTCGGTACTTTTGTCTGCCGTTCCTTGGGGCACCTTCGCCTATTCACAACTGGTTCAGTTGCATCGGCGCAGCTGTTGACGTGTCATACCGCACTCGACTGTAGAACAGAAGCCGACATGAATTTCCATGAAAAATGCACCAAACTTCCAACGGTACTTCACCTCGACTCCTCGAGATCTGCTGTCCTAAGCTCACCCCGAGGTCTCGATTGGGAGCAAGACCTGGACATGCAGTCGCTTTGGCCGGAATCTGTCCACTCTGTTAACACATGCTAGCTGCTAGTCTAGAGGTGTGCAGGATTTAGCGCATGTGCAAGTGCGAAGGTTTTAAGAGAAGGCCGTGCTCTCGGCCGGAAGTAATCCGGATCGTTCAACGGCCGCGGATCGTAATAGCTGACCGAACCCCCCTAACACGCAACCCTGAACCTTTGGGCAACACCCGGGCGCCCTGGACCTCAAACCATAATGCGAAACCCTCGAACACAAAAAGCTGCAATTCAACCGCCAGCGAGAGGAGCCGCCTCGGGGACGGCCCCGGGGTTCAAAATGTGGGGTATGTACAGCTGCAGTAGGAATCCAGACTGCAACGCTTGCTTCGAAGCATCCTTTACCTTCTTAATTCTGCCCGAATGCAATCTGTCTCGTCAGTGTTCCAACTGGAATACTTCTGCTTGCTATCCCTTGCTTCGATGTCTCCAGTCACCTTCAGGAAGGGCAGAGCGGAGCTCCTGTGGGACCCAAGTCCAAGCTCCCGGCGGACCCGTGACCCGCGACAGAACTGAGAATGACAGGACCGCCTACCGGTCCCCACAAAATGGAACTCACGCGTCGAAAACACAACGACCAAGACGCCCCGGCCTCCGGCGTCTGCGGATTAAGCACTTCACACGGATCGCGAGAACCATACTCCGCATCCTCAACTAGATACGGCACTCAGGCTTTGTTGTTCACACATTTTTTATTGCATCGTTAGCATGTGAGTGTGTCACCGGAAAGCAGGATGTAGACATGCATGAACCCCCCTAAGTTGCTGCTGTTCGAAGGCCGAAGGTACTGCAAGCGTCCCTGCAGCAAGTGCTCTGGCAATGAATCTCCGTAAGCCCCGAAATCGATGCCACCCCAAGGTTTCCTGAACCCTAAACCCCAACCCCAGGAAGGAACTCCGCCTGCGTCGCGAAGCGTGGCTTGAGCAGCACATCATTGTGTTTTCCGCTGGCTTCCAGGGTCGTGCGCTTCAAGGTTTTAAATCGAGGGCTTGTGGTTTTCCGGTCGATCCTTGGGGTCCAGCATCAAGGACATCGGTACTAAAGCATTGTCACTGTTGTACCACTACTACTACGACGACGACGACTACTGCTACTACGACTATTACTACCACTACCACCACCACCAACACCACCACGACCACTACTACTGCTACTACTACTACTACTACTACCACCACTACTACTACCACTACCACCACCACCACCACAACCACCACCACCACGACTACTACTACCATTACCGCTACCACCACTACTACTACTACTACTACTACTACTACTAGTACTAGTAGTACTAGTACTAGTACTAGTACTAGTACTAGTACTAGTACTAGTTCTAGTACTAGTACTGGTAGTAGTAGTAGTCGTCGTCGTCGTCGTCGTCGTGGTAGTCGTAGTTGTAGTGGTAGTTGTCG